>CM023451.1:16943562-16991189 GCA_013339765.2 Haemaphysalis longicornis
CAAAGGTCCTGACTACAAGTTGAAAAGGGCTTTTGGATATTGGGCTGGAAATTCGACAACACTGTATTCTAAAATAAAAGAGAAAAGGGAATCTTGCCGTGAGGTGCACAAAGCTACTCCACTTGTTTTAAAGGGGATTTATTACGGTCACACACCACGCGTGTGAGGAAGACTTCAATTGGCTGTTCTGCTGTGGTGCGGCATATTACATGCGTGGGGTCCGCAAAATAGCAAGAAAAATGCTGTATTAAGCGAATATACCTCAGATTTTAGCCGTTATTATCTAGTTTTATGCTGGATGTGGTGCGGTTACAAACGTGCAACTTTTTCCCTGCTCAGCATCAGCATGTAAGCGTCGAAAGCATATCCGGTGCTTTGCTTCTAAATTTTCTGCTTAAAATATCGCGTTTTCATTTGAAATATAACATGCCTGAGAGCAATTCCTGTATCATAAAAACACGGTGTTCTGCTTTTAGGGTTCATGTGTTTGCAAAATACGTTGTGCCCTTCAAGGATCTCGACTATGTTAACCGCGTTATATGAGTTTTCAGAATGAAACAAATGCAAGCATTCATAACTTTTTAATAAAGCAACTCCGCAAATGTCACTTATGTATTGATTTTCCTTATATTTGCATATTGTTCTTTTTCAACAACGTTGACAAGTATGATCATTGACACCGGACTTGGACGTTTAATTTAAGTGCGATTCACTTTATAAGCGACCTTAATTCCGGTGACGTCCGCCGTCCACATAGCAACGCTGCGGGTGCGCGCGCTCCTCGTCTTCCTTGGCAACGCGGGGAGATGGGCGCGCGCTGCCTGGCCGCTGACATGGAACATACCCACGTGGGGGATTGGCCAGGAATCTCCTCGTCTTCCTTGGCACCGGGGGAGCCGGGCGCGCGCTCCCTGGCCGCTGCCATGGCACATACCCACGTGGGGGATTGTCCAGGAATGGGGCGTGAGAAGGGCTAATCACCCGCTTAAAGGAGTACTGACACGAAATTTTCAAAGCTGAGATCCGCTCTAGCAATCAAGTACAACGACAACACAAATAGGTGTCTGTGCATGGCACATACCCACGTGGGGAATTGGCCAAGAATTCGGGCGTGAGAAGGGCTAATGCCCCGCCTCAAAGGAGTACTGACACATAATTTCAAAGCGGAGATCCGCTCTGCATCAAGTACAACGATGTTACCAATAGGTGTCTGTGAATAATGCATCTTCTTTCTTTAAGTTTTGTGTGTGTGTGCAATCTCTGTCGCGACATTACCGAACCGCTTCAATTCAACTCCTGTATTCGCACTTTCAAGTTGACATTCTTCCCCTCGGGGAAATTGCGGGGAATTTTTCCGCCGTGGGTATGTAAGACCATGGCGCAGCTTGTGTCTTATTTTGGCCAGGTGGCTGAATCGAGTCACAGACAGCAGAAGAGAGACACACCCAACTTTTTGCGTTTAAGTAGCCCAAGAAGGACGATCATCTTTAAAAAGTTAGCTGCGACAATTTTTGTCGTAACCTGGTCCTGATGGGCTGGTTATTTATAAGGTTAGGCAATGCGTTCGAAGAAAAGCTGCGATTTTAACTATGTCAGGTTTAAGTAAAAACTAAATAAACATTTTATTAAGAAATACAAAAATAGGTCATCGTTGGACGGGTAACGTCACAGCGCTTTGACCTGCGTTAGGTTTTTTAAAGAGATTGACAGTCTCACGCCAAGGTACAAGGTACAAGCTGCAAGGTACAATTGGGAAAGCCGCCGCCGCACTTCACCTTTCCGACGTCCGTCCCCGCTGGCCGCCTAGCAAGTACAGTAAATGTCCTGAATTCGGCCCCCTTTAATTCGGAGATAATTCGTCATTCCGGCCTCATACCTTTAAAACGTACATAGCCTTATGGCAACAAGCATTCTTTAATTCGACGCAAACGGATGCGCACCGCCTAATTCAGACTGAATGAGAGTCAAGGCAAATACGTCGTTAACAAGTTATGGCGAACTGTTTTCGCCACGGTGATTTTGGCGACCCTAAGCTTGAGAAAGGCCGGGACGCAGCCGGAGTCCGCGCAGCGAAGGGGGAGGAGGACGATGCTGGCCTGCTTCCCTCCGAAGTGCAGCTTCCTGCCTACGTTGCGATTGATGACGGCGTTGTCGTCGCCGACCAGTTCACCAATGACGAGGTCATCAGCGCCCCCCTCGGTGTGGGGGTGTGGTGAAAGAGGACCCGGGCGAAGTGGTACGCCCGGTGCGTCACACCACGAAAGAAGCCGCTAACGCTCCCGTCGTTCTAGAGGAGTGTTGCCACGATGGTCCACACAATACTCTTGCGCTGAGAAGGATTGGTCGCATGACTGAAAACTATTCCTTCCCGCTCAGCTGTGTACTAAAAAAACAAGCATCATGGACTTCTAGCGTATAAGTTATGGAATAAAGCGAATTTTAAATGTGCATTTTTGCTAATCATTCCATAATTCCCATTCGGACAATCTGGACTTTTTTTCGCTCCCTTGAGATCCGAATTAACGCGGTTTTACTCTGTAGACACGTCTTCGAACCCAGTGTGTTGGAGGAACAAAAGCAAGTAAGAGTGCTGTTATACTTCCAGTTGGTCCAATTCACGTTCAGGGTCCAATATTTGGACCCTTCCATCTGCACATGGCCCTCATCATGGCGCGTTTTGGGTTTAAAGGGGATCAATGTTTTTCGCGAGGCCGAAAATATTGCACTACCTCTCTTTTCTCCTATTTTGGATAACAGTGTAGTTCTCGCAGGAAGTTACCAGACTCTCAAACACCTGGCAGCAACGGGTTACACTCTGAAACTGTGTCTGAGAAAAAGCTATTTTTAAAAGCAGTTGTATAAGAGAAAATAGGTGTTTGAACGCACCTACGACTTTGTCTTGTCGTCCTAGTATTAGGTGGTTTCAGCAACTGTGGGACAGACATTTTTAACAGACAAGCTGCGTGGTAGTTGAAATTCCCTTCTGAAAGCCGTGTTGGAGAAGACAACAAACTTCTAACAACGAAAAAGCGTTTTATATAGTTTGCAACAACATGCCCCATCAGCTTGAAACGTACGCAAGTAATCTACACAGGGAAGTAGGTGGCACAATCAAATCCGTAGCTTTTTTTGTGTACTGTAACTTTGCGGGCAATAGACCTGTCATCCGTTTTAACACTGGAGTTTAGAGATAACGTGAATACCCGAAAACAACCAAGATGTATGAACCGTTATTCCTCAATGCTCAGAGTATTCGAGGACTAGCTTACGTGCATTTTCCGCGACTTTCGCCTCCATTACCTCTCGCGACGTCTTCTGTCTTTGCGCAAAAGACGCTTCCTTTTATACTAAAAACGTGATAGCAACCAACCTTTTGCTTCCTTTTATACTAAAAACGCATTGCAGCGACAGGTGGGCCTGCAGATATTCTTGTATGGTAAGCCTGGGCTTTTTTAGGCACACATTCATAAGCTACCTTGGGGGTTCACGTATTGAGTGTCCGGCTTGGAAGGTTATTGTACTACTACCATTGCACTACGCTGGATATATTTGGCAATGTACAAATAAAAAATCTGAAACACGTTCGAAATCTGGTGAACAACGACGCCGAGCGCTTACAGTAAGTGGTGGAGAAATATCCCATACAATTATTTTTGAAGTGTGGCACATGAAATAGCCTGGAGGAAACTCGCACATTCCCGCGTTCCTCTTTGTCTGGCACATTCCCTTTGTTCTTCTGTGATGCACAAAACCAACATGGTGTGCTTCTCAGAGAGTGATGACATGTGCATGTTAAGGGCCAGTGAGCCCATAGAAAAGGGTATTCATGTCCAGCTTTCTGCGAAAAATCACTTAGCGAAAACGTCGAACTAAGCGCCAAACATTACTCTAAACGCGGTTAAGAGCAATTCAAGCAGGGCATCAAATAACAGTATTGCCATAAAACATACCACTTTATGTGGACGTCATTTATAGTATTTTACTTGCGTGAGTTAGAAGAGCCAAAACAGAACGCTACTAACCAGTACGCGAGCGGACCTGTACAATTCATAGGGCTCACCTGCCCCTCAACCTTGACCTACCGCAGACATCACCGAGCATGCCTTCGTAAGAGGCCGTGTCCCTTTTCTACTTTTCGAGAAATTTTGACCAGACAGAGGAGCTGAATAAAATTCCATGTTGATAAAAAAATTACACCATCTTCCCGTAGGGGAACCCTGAGTAGTATGCGAAGCAGACATGTGGTCGATTCAAGGGCGCATTAGTTTTCAGTTCGTCGTTTTCGTTAGGTTTAGGTACGTAGCTAACGTTATATTTACAGTTTGGTTTCTATGGTAACTACAACACTTTTCACTTACCGGAACTACGAAATGGGAAATTGCGTTGACCCAGGGCTGTTTCGCATACTACTCAGGGTTCCCCTACGGGAAGATGGTGTAATTTTATTGGATGGGGTGGGGGGTGTTAGAGTGAAGAGGCTATAAATAGAGACAGACAGAGAGAGAGAGAGAGAGACGTAGACAGGACAAAGGGTGGACACAACACGAGATGTGCGTGGTATGAGTTTGCCTTTATTTAAGGCATTATCGTCATCATGTTCAACGTAGGTGACGTCGAGCGGTGGTTGGAGTTCCGCTATGATTATGACCGCCTTATGGTCTGTGAAATGTAAAGTCAAGGGCTGCTGTAGTGGATGAACCCTAAAGTTGCTGAAGATGAGGTCGATGCACGTTCCCCGGATGGTTGGGGGCTGCTTGTAATCACGGCCCTCCGAGACTCGCGGACGCACGCCGCTGCCGATGACGATGAAACGTCGAAGGCGCGTGAAGCATGCTCGTCTGAAGCCGGCCCAGGAAGACACCGGCAACACTGTCGCTCCAGGAGCCCTTGAGGTAAAGCGTGCTCGTCTCGTGCCGGCCCAGTAAGACACCGGCAACACTGTCGCTCCAGGAGCCATTAAAGGGTAAGACACCACCGGGTGTTCAGCAAGCTGAGCATGCGCAGTGATGGGGGGCGTGCACGGCGGAACAACACCAAGGGAGGGCCATAGCCCCGACCATGACATGCTTTTAATCTAAAAATCCCTAGGCTTCCGGTTTTTGAAACTTTAATGTAATGTATGGACGCAACATGGCGGCCTGCAGATTCATATTGCATTACATAATATTTACGTGCAGTGTTCTTAGAAAGTTCTTACAGATGTTCTTACAGAGGGACAACAAATGTATGGTCAACGTATCTTCAAGTGAAAAAACGATTGTAGCGCGAGGAATGGAGATCCCGTTAAATTTTGAAATGATGGCCGTGCTTTACACCCAAGGGAAAGACGATTAAAATGTTCTTGTCTTGAACTTGTTTTGTTCCAAGCCACCCGGTTTTCTTTGTCTAAACATGGAGTCACAAAAAAAACAAATCAGCGTTAGTTTATCTCATGCCCTACTTGCAGAAGTGAACTAGTTAGCGAATATCGGTAGAACGCACAGTCAGTACAAGAAAGTAAAAATTAAAAGCTTGACAACAACTCGGAATGCTTCCAATAGGGGAAGCTCAACAGCAGTCAGAAAATACGCTACGGCAAGTTGTTTGGGAACGATACCGGTAAAACCAAACTGAAACGCTTGTGCGTCGTACATGTGGCAACCGAAAAGTTTTGCTTGATATTACAGTGTGGCGGCCTTTCCGTGAGGGATTCCCGCAACCTAGGAGCCGAACACGTTGATGATTGCTAGTAGACAGCTGCGTAAAGATAGATGGAAAGAAGCCGGAGGAGTGGGGAGCAGGTGATTCAACAAAGTTGGGAAATACGTTGGCGCGCGATGGACACTAGTGGAGTGTTGCTGCAGACACTGGACAACATTTCTCTTTGGTTCCGGACACAATATTCAGGACTCAAGCCCGCAGGTAACTGGACATGGCGATGATACTCCCGCTTGCCGTAAGAAAGGCTACTAACTTGGAAGGGGGAGTCCTTAAAACCGACTTAAATTATCCCCCATCAAACAATATGAAGTAATCGGGCAGTTCACAAAAATTCACGGTTGGCACAAATTTGCAGAAGAGGTTTTTGTGGCTAGGGTTTTCTTCAATTTTTTCTTCATATGCAAAAACTGAGGTACCGCATCGGCCGCAACAGTGTTAGATTTCAAGCAAAACCTTATGCGTCTCACAACTTCGATATCTGTTTTAAGTTTATGAGAGAGAATTGCGCAAAGAATTAAACTTGAAATGACATATTTTCTGAAGAAAATTTGCAAATTCCGCAGTTTCATCTAAACACATCCCCATTCACGGAAAGTTTCTCAGGGCTTCTTGAGGGGTTTATTTTGAAAAAAAAATTATTCGCTGCCAGTAGCCAAAGATTGTTGGCAAAGCTAAAGGATACCTTCCGCAGCATTGGGCACTCCTTTACGAATGGTAAGAAACTTTAAATAAGTTGAGCGCTACGTCAGAAGCTCCGTGCCCATACCGGGATAAGAATAGCACAACAGTCAAGTTACACAGGTAGTAACACTAAAATTTTAATAACTAGGCAACCTGTTAGCGTAGAGAAAAATGCACCCACTTGCCGTGACTGCCCGAGCAAAGGCTACCTATATATAAATAGCTTTCATGTAGAAAATACGGAACTAGTGTCTCTGCACCTCTCTCAGGCTTCGAATGTGTCCAGACTTTACAGAGCGCAGGGTAGCGTAACTTCCGCGCACTCCTGTCAAAAGGTCACCGTTGCTGGCTCAGCGCACGACAGTTTTTGGCTCAGAATAGTATTAAAAATGTGGTTGATCCCACTTTCGCAGGAATCGGTAGTACACGAAAGAGAAATGTGCCTTCCCAGGAGCAGTTGAATGTTTACTGCGCATCGATATGAACTTGCACGTCGCCTATTTATATTTCGTCAGTATGGCACCGTCAGACGCATCAACATTAGACACTAGATCACACGCCATCGGAGCATTGTCTAAATCTGATTGAAATACTAGGCGCTCGCAAGCCGTGCGCACGAAACCGAGCGGGTTCTCAGCGAATCTTTTCGTAAAGTCGTGGTCTGCTACAGCGAAAGGAGCATGATTTGGGGGTCGGCAGCAGTCTTGTGCATGCGCTTTGCGAGTGACGTCCTGCTGGCTGGTCGTTTCGGCAAACGTACGACCACTTAGGGCGTGGTCCGTGGCGTGTATGGCAGACGCTTGCGTTGCGGCGAGCTCAGCTTCTAGAACGCGACAGGCAGAGTCCGTACTTTAATTGGATTGTGAAGGCGTGAACGCGTTCCGCTTCCCACTGGTGTGTCTCTCGTCACATAAAATCCGTCAGGAGAGCAACATTCGCAGTCGGAAGCGTTGCCTGCCTGCCTTAATGCAACAGTTTTCCTACACGCGGCCACTGTGGAGGAATCCACGGAGGAGGAATATGTTATTCCTCCACCCTGGCCGGGGCCACCATCCCCACACCACAGGCGGCGGACGGATAAACACAGCAGCATACGCTGCTATACACTGCACTGTCGAGGTTCCAATTATCGGCGCCCATTAGCGTCAATACGCACTACATCGCTTCACCTCTCCTAGGCGGGAGCACCATCTGAATCGAGAAAGGTAGAGGAAAGGGCGTAAGGCACGGTCGTACAGCCATCTGAGCTTGACTTCATGGCCCGGTTGGTGGAGCGTTCCTCACCTTCCTTTGCGGCCAGAGTGATCGTGGGCTCTACTCCTGGCGCCTCCGCGTCAATAGAACTTTTTCTGGTGATGTATGTTCTGTGACGGATATGAAGTCTTTGAGGTTCATGTACCCCGGCATAAACATTTTGGTGTTAAAAAGCAAAATAAATGGTGACATTTGCATAGCCACATTTAAACAGCCTTGTGAATTCGACGAAGTAATAAAATAAATGGTAAGACATATAGAATGTTTTGAAACACATTCCCTCCAGCGTGTAACCTCAGGTTAAACCTAAATGAAATAGTAACTATAATTTACACGTTATTACACCTCCTTTTTTTAAATAAGCAGGTCTGCCCTGTACAACTCGTTTTCCCTCACCAACGAAACGCGTGCATATCACCCTAAAAACGCCAAAACTTAGGACCACATAATGCATTGCCTTGGACATTTGAAGCTTTAATTATTCTATACGTCTTTCTCCGAACAGTTCCTCCAATAAAACAATATTGACTAGGTTTTGTATCGCTCTGTAAGCAAAGCATTTTTTATAAACTTTTTAATCTAATTGATATAAATAGATGGATGTACCGACTGCTCGTAGCATCTTTAGGAAATGGGAACGTGCGTTGTTCGTACGGGGCAATTTTTGACAGCCGTGCTGTTTATTTATGTAGTTCCCACGCAGAGCGTTACATGAAAACTATCATTATCGGTGAAGTGGAGAGGGTGAATATGCGAGACCAAGAAGTGTAAAGGGAAATGGTGAGGAGGAAAAGAGTCCGCGAACAGGTGTTGCGAGTGCCCGCTTCAAGAAGAAAATGTGGATTAGGGAGGGTCGCAGGAATTGAACCCGGACGTTTACGCCCGTGAAACCGGCTCCTAACCACTGGACAACCCCGAATGACAGAGAAGTACAGGGTTGGTGGCGGCGGAGAAAATATTACGTGCAGTAATTGGTAAGAAAAAAAAGGTTGTTTTGGCACGGACTACGCAACACCTACAAGAAAAAAAAAATAGGCTAGATAGGAATTTTCACAAGTATCAGAGCCAAGAGGGTTAGTTTTTAAGCGGATAAAAATAAACACACCTCTCAAACAATTTCGCGCCCATAACACACAAACGTCATCCCATCTCACCTTCCCAGAGCGGCGCATTACGAAACGGAAATGCAAATGCATACGTGGGTTTGGGAGGTTGGAAATAAATTATAAAAGAACACAAATGAGATAACCTAATCCCTCAAATTAGCCACAACAGAAAACAATTAAAAGACAGCCGCCACATGAAACAAAAAGAGGGGAAACAGAGAGAAAACCCTTCCTATGGTCGCAACCTAACCTGCATCCCTCGAATAATGAAACCGGCTTTTTGCGATGGCGTTTGTAGCGTGATCTCTCAAATGTTATTCCGCTCGCCAGTTACAGTTTACGAAGTTAAGATAAAGCGCCATTCGGCCTGCCAGTAGGGAAAACGTTTGAGGCATGTTCGGCAATCCCTTAGGTGGAGACACCCGAGTCCCAACGAATGAAGAGGGGCCGCCAGCTCGGCGGTTTTTCCGGATGTGTAAGCACGCCATCTTTTTTCACCCAAAACTCTCGATGGATGAGTGGCCGAATGGTTAAGTGTCCCAGGGCCTGATATTGACCTGATAAACGAACGCTTTTAAAAAACGCATGTTTGCAGTAACTATCGCTGCTTTTGATGACATAAGAATACAAAAATTTTCAGAACCTTTTCTTTCTTCGTTGATCGCAGGTAAGTACAGGTTACGAAGTTACCCATCTTATTTGCGGTTTAGCGTCCTCTTTTCATGTACAAAAGCCCGGGGCTGACGGTAGTCAGCGATCATTAGATTATATTAGCGAAACTTTTATGTACGAATGATGTTTTGTGACAGTTTTAAAGAGCCCGGTCGACGTCGTTTCCACATAAAATATAGTGTACCACAAGATCAACGTTTTATATTTCGAGCGCATATTTACTGTTGCTTCAAGTAAGAGAAATGCCTACATAGTGTGGTAGCCATCCCTGATTTTTATTTGCTTTTATCATCTCAAATTTATGTACTTAGCTATGAGCGTGCCGTACCAAATATGACTTGGTATATGTAGGCAATATCATGGATGACGATATTTAAATAGTAGCACCAGGAGAATGGCGCCTGCTTCCTAGTGGATGCCGCAAATAGCCCCACTTTTAAATATCGATGATGGGCGAGGCTGCATGACTGATTCTGGTTGAGTGAAGTTAGGCTTGAGTATTAGTGGACTTTCTAGTGTTAGGGTTTGTGACTTATACTCTTTCGTTCCTGACGTTCGAGCGAATGAAGAAGGATCTATAGACGATGCTATAGTTTTATTTGCGCTGTTCATCGTACCATAGGAATTAATAATAATACAACCATACAACCATAATACAACCATAAACACAGTCAGCGACGCGTGCACAGCAGTAGCCACTAATTTGCTATAAGAGAGCGCTAGGAAGGCAAAAAAACAAGCGCGGCCTAATACACTCTTTGCTGCCACTGATTCAGTAAATTCTTCACCCATTAAAAAGAGCGGCCTAAGTGCACAAACAAATTTAACAACTTTTATTTCTCCCAACGAAAAAAAAGCAGAAGCAATTTTCTCTTTCCAAATCGAATATTTTGCGTAAAAAACAACGTAGAAGTGAAAGGACCAAGAACGTGCTCTCCAACGTTTTAATTGTGAACCGAAAATATTTACCCAAACAGTGGTGCATTATTTACAGAAATACTCAGTGTATGTTAAAGAACCCGCCAAACGAAACTTAAAGAACACAACCAGGTGATTGGGCCTGCGTAATAAATAACCCTCAAAGTTGCTAATTTGTAGAAGTCAATTCGAAACCGATTGTCACTATCAAATCTCCTTAGATGTTTCTGAAGTGCAGGGTTCTGCCTCAAAAGAATGCCGAAAGTTCACGCCCCATCTATATGGCCCGTTGAAATTTCTAAACAATCGCACATGCAGAAAGAAACCAAACACAAATACCGAACCAGACCCAGGGGTGTGCCGATGAAGATGGGATTAATATTGATGAATGAAAGATACAAAGAAATTTGTGGCTAAACCATTCATCGGGCACACAACGATTTGGAGCACTGCAAGAAGTGTGCTTGTATTTTCTTCTTGTATTTTCCTCGGTCATTACCAAAAATCCCCTGCAGACGATAATGAGAGAGCAAAGCTAAGTATAGATTGTCAGAACATTCCACCCTTACGACCACTTAGCAGAGCCAATTAGCGGCCCGTAGTGGTCCAACCGTTTTCCCCTTTCTGCATCCGTGGTGTGCCTGCGTAATTCTTGTAGCCAGCTGCTGACAGTCAACGCGTAAAGACGCTGTTCTGCGTAAATGGAAAGCGTGGTGTCTCGTACCACCCTTCTTCTCACCTGGACCGTTAGCAATTAGCTAAGGTCGTGACCAAAGCCTTCGCGACTTAGATCCTCGGGGTTAAGAAACCCTAGACTCCGCGTACACAGAAGAAAGAGAAGCAATGCGTGTGTTTACTGTGGCCGTTAACGGTATTACTTTTTTCGCTTTCACTGCTGCCTTAACTCATTGTTGGAGGAAAATTGACATGTTTATTCTAATTTTCTCTTAAACTGATGTCAGATTAACTTGAGATGTGCTGGAGTACAATCTTTCTGACGCCTTTCGAACAACCAAGAAAAAACCTTACGAACTTGATGTACCAGGCAAATTTAAAAATAACTTGTAAACTTTTCTTTTGTACACGTGTGCTATTTGTTTTTTCAGCCGACTTTATTTATGAACGCTTTGAACCAAAATTACCTGGTAGACACAAGGCTGTATTTTTGTTGGATAAAGGAAATTATACATTAGGTAATGCCTTGGTAATAAAATTGCGGGCTAAATCATGCGTCCACACGTTTTTCTCGCTCAAGATAGTTTTACCCGGTTGGGGTTTCTATAGGTAGTTACAGGCAGTCACAAGCAAAAGCGTAATTTAGCATTGCGAGTTTCTACTAAGTACAGTTAAACCTGGATACAACGAAGTTGACAAAAATTCGCAATTTTTAGTTACATGCAGGTTCCAAGCTAAGGCTTGCGTGAATGAAGCAAAAACGAAACCAAAATGTTAGACAAGAGTTAAGGTGAATTCACCCTTCAAGAATTTTTTTCACAGTTTAATACTGCGTGATCTGCGCCTGCTGCTTTCCCACGAACTTAGTCACTACTCGGCACTCTAAAGAAGCAAGCATGGTCACTCAACTTAACTAAAGTAACTTAAGTATCACTGTTTTCTTTTTACACTTTTAGTTGCCTTCACCAGTTTCAAGGACCAAAATTATGCTGAAAGTGTGCCTTTTCGCCAACTTGATACTGTTTGCCGCACTCAAAGTTGTTGAGGAGTGCTATGTGGGATACTCCACCTGGTGGCGGCGTTCTTTCTCGCCGGGGATACGGCATTAAAAATTGCGAGCTTCTCTTGAAAAGTCAGAACTTTTCGTTTTGTGGCAGCACAACACATTACCCGGGAACCAACACCACAGACAGCAGTGAAGAACCGCAGTACGCCGATAGGCAGGCCCAGCACCTAACCGGCACGGCACGCACACTAGAAACGCCCAGTTATTTGCGGTGCAGGCAAATTTCGCTAAATTATTGCATTTCTCCAGCCGAGTTTTCCGAAAAAGTGCAACGAACAATGGCTCATCCGCAGAGCGAATTCGTTACATCAAGGTGAACTATCCCAACGCCTTCGTTATATAGAGGTCGCAAACACAAGGGTTTCAATGGGGCAGACAATGAAAAATTGAAAAACATCTTAAAATCAAGGAATTTGTTACATAGAGGTTCATTACATCGAGGTTTAACTGTACTACATTTGTGCTCGAAAAGTACGCCAGCACCAAAGCACTCCTTGGAATGTAGTCAACGCCAAGCCTTATTGTGCCATTGCGGAATGTGTGCTCTCATTATACTCACCAGTCTTTTTTGTTCGCATCTTTCTCTTGTTTTCTCTCCTGCGTTTTATGGAGCCTTCGCCAAACAAACCTCCGGGACCCATATACAGATATTAAATAACGAAAACGTAACGCTGAGCCTTCGAACGCGCGAGGCAACTTGAAACACACCGTACGTGAGGGTGCTGAAAGCGCTTTGTGCTCAAGGCTTAACACTAGTGTGAACTTCAGTCCGGCAAATTCCCGCGTTGACGCTACTCGCGCGCCACCTATTGGGGCAGCACCGTGTGGTCGCAGCTTTGTGTGAATGCCACGTGCTGGCGCTGCGAACGTATAGCCGGTACATACGGGAGTTCTAAACGGCAACCTAAGAAGAAAAAAAATCAAGAATGGACTTTGTTACTTTCCTTCTTACTAATTATGCAACTAAAACGGCTTAAAATATTTAGGTGTACCTTAGCTGGTGTCTCTGTCGGTCGCTTATCAGGGGATCATTACAACGCATTCATTAGGTTCATCCTACTTCAACGACAGCCATCGAGCTGTTGTAGCGCTGGGGGTTCGTGCTCGTATTGCATTCCGAGTGCCCTCAGTTCAACTCCAAATAGGAAGAATATTTTGCTGATATTCTAAGCTCGAATTCTTTTATTTATTTACTCTCTGCACTCCTGGCCGTTTTTCGTGCCATTTCGTCCTTTCTATGAGGTGACAAGTTCGGCCTAGGGGGTCAATTATTGCTGTCCCTCTTGAAATACAATTAGGCTTCTTAAACAAGTTTCCCTGCTTCCACAAAATTTGTTTCTGCACGGCGAGATGTACGCATGCCATCCGAAATTTATTGATCCTAATACTCGCCGTTCTGGCACGCTGGCTAAGGCTGAAATGAATCGAGAGCAGTTGACGCGCAGCCTGATCTCTCACTTATGTCACCAGCGCGCACCTCACAGAGATAAAGCATTTATCTTGTCCTATGATGCATACCTTGCTCTAAAGAAACATTTATGGGTGCTTAAGGCACGGCGCATCAACATGGTAATTTTATTCAGAGCCTTTTACGCACAGGGTGACTACAACATCAATAGTGGCGTTGGGTACTGAAAGGATCTGTATCCTTATTTTTGCCTGCAGCAAATTTCTCCGCTGATCGCATAGCATGGCATAGAACAGCTGAGGGAGGCGCGATCGACACTCATGAAAAAGGGTAGTTGCGGGCGCATAAAAATCTGGGCGGGGTTTTTCTGCTCCACTGGCCTTTAGCAGTGGGATTTTTACTACTGCCGTTGTAGTATTCACAGTGGGTATTTCCACCAGCAATCATCCACGGTCAGCAAGCATAGCGTGGTAGCGCTGACTGTGGCAGGCTAGTTGTTCCCGTAGACAGAAGAAGAAGGGAGGGTGCGAGAGGTTAACATGACTGGCAGTGCTTATTACCTGATGTGGTTTTTACGTATGTGTTGTTACGTATGTGGTTGTCGAAGTAACAAGTAAAAGAAACGAACGAAAATTATTTTTCCGGCATACGTCCGTGAAACAGTCACTCTCTGAATGCCAGTTAACTAGTATTCGAACAGGGTGGGTGCCGCCACTTTGAGTGGAACGAAGATGAAAGAATTGCACATTGATCTATGCGCACAACTTTATTGCAGTGTAAAAAAAGCATCGAGAGTAAAAAACTAATATTTTATTGCTGTCTCACAACTACGTTCGTTTTAACCCGAACTGTGAATGACAATACCAGCTACAACACCAACTTCTTTCTGCCTCCAACTGTACGTTGGTTTGACGAGTTTCGACATTTGTAGTGGTTCTAAGAATGGTAATCTCAAAAGAACAATATTTTTCATACCAGGATTATCCTACTTAAAACACACAAAACGGCTATACGTTACGCAGCAATGTAATATAATCCTGCCACAATTTGGTAACCTTTTTTTTTTTCAAGAGTAGATTGATGGTTCAGAGAATAAAATTTAATCGGCGAGTTTGCGGGTTTGTGATTATGAATTGAATTTAAAGGTTGGTGATGAAAACTTTAAGATTTCCGAAGTCAACGCATTATAAACATACCAAAGTGTACCTTTCGTGTGTTCCAGAGTACTGCAGTAAATTCCCGTTGTTATATTTGGATGTTATTGAGTGCGCGGCAGACAGTGCTTGCGCCAATGCCCTTCCAGGTGAACCTCCGCTTTGCTTGTAATGTCTCTTCACAAACCTTACTTACCTTGACTGTACTGCATAAAAGCACTTGAACAGAACGTTGCAGGAGGCAAACTTTTGATACTCATCGCAGGAAATGCTGCGATGTCTGCAAAGCTCACTCCCTGTGTGTGAAATAGAAATCACTGTTTGGAAGGAAGTGATGCCTTCCTACGACAACGTCGGCGCTTCAGAATAGAGAAGTGATGGTGACCTACTGTGCTTATCTTGATATCTACGGAAAACTTAAGAATCAATCGTAAGTAAGCCATGGTACCAATTCAGGTGCCATCAAACGACCAGCCATAGAAACGAGATATTGCAAAACCCGAACGTTTCATACAAAGCTGGAACTGTGTACTAAAATTTCCGGTGACTTACCTCAACGTTAAGACCCTTCCCCCAAAATATCAGCTGTGTCTGCTTGTATCGACCGCGTAGACAGGGTACGCTTCCATTTGAGTAGATTGCTTCGAAGAAAGTACAAACCGGGGACGCCTCGAAGTCATCGTTTGCGTGTCGTTGATGTTCTCATGCCGTTTGTCGGTCGTCTTTGTTCCTGACGCTACACTTATTCCGCAATAAGCTCTCGGATCCCGCAACGAACAAGAGGAGCTTTTGCGCCGATTTCGGCTCTGGCTGCTGGTTTCCGGTTGTGGTACCATAGGCGTATGCTACAGAGACTCAATCTCGCTTGCCAAACGAGCCCTTCCTTTCGATTGCCAGATCGAACAAATTGTGTTTTGCCTTTTTTCGAGGCACCCCGCAACTCCTTCCCTCCACTCAGGAGTCATCTTCTGGCTTAGGGTTGTTTCTTTCTTGCCTTGTGCGGCACTTAAAAAGTCATCACCCCGGTTCCAGGCTCTTGGTGCACTTAGGGAACGCTTGACAATCTGATAAAATGCAAAATCCTTCTTGAAACGCCAAAGACTCAAACACGGGTGTGGGGCTGAGTTAAACGACATTTCAACGGCATGTCGAGTAGCGAACCACTGGAGCTTTTTTTTTTTTTTCTTTTGGGGGGTATCCTGCATACGCTTTGCGGTGAATTACAAGTTGTGACGAAGCAGGGAAGTAACGACGTGACAGACAAAACATGGAGTGCCTTTACAGAAAAAGGTAAAAACGGAACACTCCAAATAAAGCTTGCAATAAAAACAGCAGTGTATGCCTGTAGCCAAATACTTCTCAACAACGCATAAAACCTACGTGCGCAAAGATTCAATCTCAAATTCTCCGCATTTCGTTGTTAGCTTTAGGAAATAATGTTCCTCAATGCAAAGAAAAGGCCGTGGATTTGCTTTGCAATCGAGCAAATGTTGCCTGCTCATGTCTTTTTTGCCGCTTCATAATTTTAACATGCTGCATATATAAGAACGTAGTGTCTAGAGTGCCATCCGACGACGCCCCAGCTCAGTGATACAGGCACGGCTAGAGTGCCACCCCCTAACGTTCGAATTTATAACATAGGCTGGAACAGTGCACAGCGTCTGCCATTCTTGTGTAGAGATTTCCTTTCGGTTTCATGCTTTCAAAGGCGGTGGTTGGAGTCCGGCTTTTTTCTCCTATGCTTTTTAGGTTCGATGCACCTTAGGTGCATCGGCTGTGGGTGTCTCTTGTAATCACGGTACTAAAACACCGGGACACTCGCTTTTCAACGCCTCGCGCTAGAACGCTTCGTGATTGAACACCACGAGACATTTTACAGCAAAGCTGTTTATCTGTCGAAGTTTCATCTCCTTGGGCAAAAACTCCAAGGTGCCAAGGCCTCCCCAACGGCATCACATAACTTTGAAACCGCATCATAAATTGAAACCGCGTCATCGAAACCACATAGCGCCCTTATACACTGCATGCTTCGCTCCCGCTTGGGTTCACGTTAGTCATGGCCCGGTATTTTTACTCTTAAGGTTCAGTTATCATTTTAAAGGCTGCGGTTAGTATTCAGTGTTTACAATTTGCTCGTAGGATTGTTAGGTTAGTTTACATTACTTTCCGGGAGAGCGAAGTAGTGGCATTTGTTGACGGACGCCGGTGGACGTTCTTGAGTGATTGATTGATTATTAGTTTAACGCGCCGACGCAGCGCAGGCGATCGATGCCCATTCGTCTTTATTCTTCAATCCCTGTCCAGTTTTAGGTTGCTGAACATATAACAATTAATGCGCGGAAGGAGAGGTTTAAAATAAAAAGAAGTCAGCAAACCAAGTGTAATCAGTCGAATGCAAGTTTATGCGGAAACATGTAGTTTGGAATTAGTAAACGCTTGCAGCACGGCATGTTCACCAGACACTGGGGCTATGTAACTCGCAATCACTCGGAATCCCTGGATGTAGTAAGGCATTCGTTTCTCCCGTCCCTCTGGCAGGGGAAATCTTCCGACTACGTCCGGACTATCCGCGGTAAGTTTGAGATTGTAAATCGTGCCCCACATAGTATGCGCTCACATATTGCTCCCGCGGTGAAGCACCTTAAACAAGCACATCAGAAGCCGCAATTCTGCCGGAGAGTCTAAGACCCCATACGGCAGTTTTTGATTCATGTACATTGAGGGCAGGCACAAGGTTCAGCGGCAAACAGAATTTCATTATCAACTTACTTACCTGACATCAGAAGTTTCCGTGCCCGTTTTCCAGGCTCGGTTCTTTTAGCCCGATCAGTTCGCCGATCAACCTGTCGAATTTTTTCAGAGGCCCTGGATTTTTCCACTTTTCCATGTGCAGTCACAAGTCGGGTGCGGCCGTTTCCGCAGGTATAGAGGCTGGTTCCCATGATAGACCTCTCGTGCCCATTGGTAGGTGTCACTGGTGTTTAGTACAATTTGTATGAAAATCAGGTTCATCTATGCATTAATTTATATTGAATGTCGAACAAAGAGGCATTTTTCAATGGCAGTGTTAGGTATATACGGAGTAGGTCAGGTGTTTCCATTTCATAGTTTCTATTGAAAAATTGGTGCATTACTGGTAACGCATTACCCTTAATTATTGACAGCGAAAAAACCAGACACATGAGGGAGTAACGGACAGGGCAGCGCTGCACTATCACATAATTTATTTTTCGAGAAACACTGCATATATTCACGTTTCAGTCCCCAACATGGCGCTCAATCATAACTAAAGGAAACACACTGCTACTGCGCCACTGAACTCAGTTTTGTTAACATTTTCTACTTTGATGCCGTCAATCGGATGACAAGTAACTTTTCTGTGGTGATTACAGCTTTTTCGCCATTATACCGATAATACGTGCATCTTAGGTAACGACAATAATTTTTTTGCAATCCAGAAATGACGGGGAAACATCTAGTAACACAGCGGTGGTCGCTGGCGCTGTGAAATACAGTATAAAACAGTATTTCGTAACATGTGTCATCACGTTTTGGTTTCTCAGTCAAGAATATCATTGATAAGGATGGTTATAAAAATAGTAAATGTCCTTAACACTCCACAGCTGGATTTGTTCAGTAAGAATGTGTTACAGAAACACGGAGGAGTCCACTTCTTCGCAACACTCTATGGTGACCTACAACAAGGATAAGTTGTGTGCATTTAGCGAGTATGGCAGCAGAACATACATTGTGAGTAAACGAATTGTATCTACTAAAAGGGGTCACATGATGAAAAATCGCCATTGTATAGATAAGAAATGTTCTCGCACGAGGAATAATGTTGAGCACATTTTTGGGGGACCGCGGCATTTTCTGAACTCTCGCCTTAAATCGCAGTGTCCGTTATTTATGGCGCGTTGCTGAGAAGAAAACCTATGAAACTTCCAAATTGTACATCTTAAAAAAATCAATTTCAGCAATGACTGCCTTGTTGGGGGAAAATGGTCGTTTCTATTTTTCTTGAAAGAAAATATCAGCCGTTGTAAGTGGCGGAACGCCCTGGAAAAGCGCCTTTGTTGGCAGTATTTTGTCTTGAGCTCAAGTTAAGTTTATGAATTTAAAATTGATTGATTATTGTGTTTAACACGCAGACACTACACAGGCGATTAGGCCCACCGTAGTGCATGACTCCAGATTATTTGGACCACCTAGGGAGTTTTATCGTGTGCCGAAATATCAAACACACGCACGATTTCACTTTTCGCCTGTACCAGAAGGGCGGCCGACGTGTCCGGCAATCGAACACGCGTTATGAATTTATACTGATAATGTGAATAAAATTGAATTAAGTGGTCCCGCATGAGCTATAGCGAAACAGGGCAGAATACGACCGCAGTAGAACCTATGGACTACCGGTCAACCGTACATTCTCTACGCCCGTCCACGTCAGTATAATCCAAGTGCTCTACGTCGTGCTACTTCTCTGCACTGGCAACACTGGTGTCATAGGTGATGACGTCACCTGAAGTCTGTGTGACGTTTTCAGCCGAACTCAGTTCCCAGATTATAAAGTATAGCTGGTTGCGTTCAATCTAGTAGTGACGAAGTTGAATCTGTGATGTGACGTCAGGCTTTATTCTTTTGCCGCCTCACCTCTAATGGTCACCTTCTGAGTCTAGCATGTTATACTTTGTTTTGCTGGCCTTGTCATGGCCTCGATGCGCTAATACGGTATACCTAAAGAACATTTTATGTCCGCTAATGACTCACTTGCATGCCCAAGCTATCCCCGCATTTCCAATATTGCCCTTGTACCAAGTGGGTATTACAGAAAAGCGCTCATGTCTTCTGACATTGCTTTTGGTTGTTACTTAGCGTTTTTGACGACCATTTCAAAACACGAACACCCATGAGACGAGGAACACCTTTTAGTAAGCGGCATCGCATCGTTCAAGCGGTTCACATAATATACAGCGCCATTTAAGCTACGGATACAACATTGGAGATGTACTGCCTATCAGTAATCTATAAATTTTGAAAACCTAACAAAACATCCGTTATCCCCGATCATATTATACTACGGATTGGGGAAGTTGGACCGGTTGCGTCCACTTGTATTCAATGAAGTGTAATTTGAAGCCGCACTCACCAGAGCCTTTGGCACCAAAACTTGTGACTTCGCTGTAAGCAATCTCGTGATTTCCGTCATTACAAGCGCGCATATTGAATTAATGTGTCGATGCCATCTAGTTGGTACTTCATCATGGGAACAGGTTAAGCGCCAGGCGCAACTGGAGGAAGTAAAACAGACAGGAAAGGGCGCACAGACAGGGCGCCTTTTCCTGTCGGTTTTACTTCCTCCAGCTGTGCCTGGCGCTTAACCTGTTCCCATGATGGCGCATATTCAACTTTCAACGGCCTTCTGCTTTGCATAGATCCTGCGTGGAGCGTTCTATCTTTCATGCGTTCACTTACCGCAAAGTTAATAATTTACAAAAAGCCTCTTGGTAAACCCATTGCGATCGCTAGAGTTTCTCGTGCTACTAGCCTTCAGCCACGAAACATTGCAGCGTAACTCTGGTTCGCTCTCTCTACGGGAAATTGTGTCGCTACCAGAAACTGTACATTTTCAATGGGCAACCGTTGTTCCCCACAGCTAGAGGCCTCCATTAGCTTTACACTGAATACTTCATTTAAAACATACAGTATAGCCCACTTATAGCGAACCCCGGTTTTAACGATATAGCGGCTATAACGAACAAATCTTCCTTTCCGTTACCATTGATATACATAGATTTTCTGTCCAGATATAGCGAAAAGCGGATATAACGAAGTGATTTCGGTTTCCCGTTGTGTTCGTTATAAGCGGGCTCGCCTGTATTTTATATAGTCGTCTCACCTGCAAATATTCCCATTTATCAACATCATTGCTGCGATATATTTAGCATTTTTTTCTAAGTTGATTCATCTTCTCGAAGCCCGTGTGCAGGAGGTTTGAGTTCTCATGGTACCTTTATGGTCTTTAGGGGTTCCCGCATTACCAAACGCATGCCATTTGTTAACCAGCGTGCGCGCATGAACCAAGAGGCAAAAGGGGGCACTCTCATTTGGGCAAAGAAAGGAAGTGGTTTCGGACACTCCTCGTCCTGAACTTTGCAAATGAGGAAGGCCTTTGTGTAGTGTATTCTGTGTCGAGCTTCCGTTGTTCTATTCACGTTATCAAATATTTTTTGCCCAAACAAGGGTGCAAAAATGAGCACGTTGACGCGCTGCAGAAAAGGCCCGACGACGTAGCCTTACAGAACAAATTTTGCTAGTAGTGCCCGGTGCCATTGCACGTTGTTGGGTAACACTGAGTTTACTTTACTCAGGTTTACCTTTCGGAAAAACTTTACATGTGTAAACCAGCCACGATATGGTCAACAGTACAATTTTGTGTTCTCCAATGAAAAGGTAAATAATCACATCCGGATACTTTGATACAGAAGAAACACATGATCAAAAGACCAATAAATTGCGAAAGGAAACAATGATCCTAGCACGACGGCGTCGGGACATGAAGTGCCTTTTTGGATTGTTCACGTGTTCAAAATGTCCCAGCTTCTCAAACAACCTTGATTCTACGCAAGCTGCAGAGACTGATTTCTTTTGATCGCTACTGTGAGTGTTTCAGGACACTTTTGATCATGGGGGATTGCGCTTCACACGTGTTGCATGTCAAACAGCAAAATGCGCAATCAAGATATCTCAATAAATAGCCGTCGCTCTTTCTGCTTCGCCTTCGCTTGGCCTGTACTTCACTTGGTCCATGCAGAAGTCGCGAAAATTTGTAAATTCTCTTCCACTGTCGGCAGGGGTTGGCAGACATAAAAATAAAATGGAACGAAGAAGGCTGTAACTCTTTCATCATTGAAACTTTCCCAAAAAACATCATACGATAATTGGCTGCTAAGGCGACCCTATGATTGCCCCAAGCTTCATGTAGATGCACAATTAGTTGCAATAAATTACTGCATACCCTCGTTCCCACCTGTCACCTCCGTGTAAACAGCTTTGCTCGTTATACATTCTCACAGGTTTGTATGGTTCAAGATGTTTTCCGAACGTATATACATAAGAAATAAAAATAGACAACCATCTCAAAAAAGTTGGCTTTGCCGCAAAAGTACTCCGCGCACTCGAAAACACACGAAAAGATCCCAAGAAGGGAGCAATGTAAAGATTCACTGTAAAATATAAACGAGTTCCAGCCGGTATTGAAACATGAGATGCGGTGACAAGTAAAGTTTAAGCGCACAATAATGCACAAAAAATGCTGCAGAAACGTCAGGAGCCGCGAATCAGAAATGCTCCAAAATGAGCGGCCGGAATAAAAAGCGAACATTTTTCTAGCGACGGCAGTCGTTTTCAGATGGCAATTCCTTTCGATGGGGAAGCCCCAAAAAGTACTGATCACAAGAATTTCGGAAAGCAGTCGGTCCCGCGGAGAACACGAAGTTTTCGAGTCTGACCACCAGCTGCCTTTTCGTTCCGCTCAGCTTCGTTGTGCAACCAAACCTTGCGATGTCACGTTTTCAGTAAGAATTTTGAACAAAATCAATCAGGAGGCCATTTCTTCGTTTTTTTTGTTTCTGGCTGAGCCTTCGATAGCAAACTCGTGATTGCTGTTTCCCTTGGAGGGAATGCGGAACTTGAAGTCGCGGGATCTGTTTTTCGGGAGGTGAAGCAAGGAGAGCAAAACCTCAATGCAAGTGACCTCAAAATACATAAACCAACAGTCTTCTAATATAGGGAGATTTTCCCATGTCTTTTACTGAAAGCTGACTCAGCAAAAGAAGTACCACTACTCTATACTAACGACCCATTTGCGTAGCTAGCGCCGACGAGAGTTTTGTGCTGTTATATGGTCCTGGAGAAGCTTTTTTTTGTTTCCTGTGCAAGGCCTTCATTATTGTCCCTGCAGTAAAGTTTCTTCATTATTCAGAAATTTAAATCGCCACTACAATTCCCAAGCACTATTTTTGTGGAACTATTTGACTTTTACTTCACGGCGATAGTTAACAATTTAAGCTTTCGCTTGCAGCTATATAGAGCCCATTTCCTCACTGGAACCATGTTAGACTTCGGTCAAGCTGGTGGGCGTACTTCCCAACAACGCAAGAATTAGTGGTAGCGGGACTTCCATTGACAAGCGCACTTCGTATGGTTTTTAATATATTATTGCGTCTTTTTTGTCCGCAAGCCTGACAGTTTACAAGGCTTCTGCAAATGTTGCCTCACATTTCCCACTCTTGCGACAGAAACAACTTTATGACGGTGTTAAGAGCTAAGAAATGCCAGCCGCGTTATATAATTATCAACATTCGAGAGGAGACACCATAAGGCCCACCATGATTAATCCAGACGCTTAATTCCAGGTTATTAATCCAGTTGTAGGAGCGGCACCTGCACCGCCACAGGATGCCGTGATACTCTCGGAAACAGGTCAGAAAGCGGAAGAGACTACAGCATCCCCTATCCACAAGTAGGTAAGGCAGCCTGCACGTATTCAGTATGCCGGGGTTTGAGGTCCCACCTGCCAGTAAGTTTTAGCCCACTAGCTTTCCTCATTAAAAATCTCCGATCAAAAGAATACAGAATTTCTTCCATATTTCCTTATTGGTCTACTAGAGTGGTGGCTGAACTCTGCGTAGTTTTAGCGTCGAAGCCCGTTAGGGGCTTGGGCTGTTGGCGTCTCCTGTCGTCGTTGCCGTCGTAAGCGTCGATTCATGTATTTATGGTAAGAAAACACCGGCAAACTCGTTTACGCCTCGCTAATCGTAACACGTACTAAAAAACGCCGCACACTTGCGTACGCCTCACGCTGAAGCGCTTCGTAACGCGTTCTAAGAAACACCATGACAGTCATTTCCGCCTCGCGCTTGAGAGCTTTGTGCTTCAGACAATCGCCTTTACAGCAAAGCTGTATGCCTGTTCCCCCTGCGCTTACCAACGGTTTTATCTATTTGCAAAAACTACAAGGCGCCAAGAATACACTGATACACTGCATGCTTTGCCCTTCCCGAGTTTTCATGTTATTGGAGATGGCCCGGGATTTTTCAGCAGATAGCAACTTAGGTCAGCAGTATCTGTAAGGTCTTTTACGTTTTCCCGCAAGCAGAACGCAAGCTGCTGCAGCAAAATAACACACGATGGATATCTCGATTAAGCATGCGGGTATTTTCTTGACGAAATTTTATTTTCTTAAACGCTCCCCGCCATTGTTTTGATATTTCATTTCCAAGAACTGAGTATTTCGCCTCAGTTAGAAAAACACTGTTGCCCGTAATCCCCAGCGACCTTTTTTTATTTTTCAAATGCTGGGAACTTCTCTACATGTCTTTATTGTCTTCGAACAATGCGGTTTTAAGAGAAATCGCTAGATTGTTTCCACTGACGACAGGCTGGAAGCGCATAGACTAAGAGTAAAGTAACATTTCTGGAGGGATAGATGTTCTTGAAATGTACATATGACACCACCAACGACCCTGATATTTGTCTAGGAATTTGTGCAATAATCACGGCACTGTTTTTTGGCTACCACCGGGAATCACATGCGTTAAAGGAGCCATGCACGAGAAAATTCAAGTTTGTTTTATTCGAAAGAGTGTGTGTTTTATAGTTCCCCCAGCGCCTTATCCGGATACAAAAGATGCTTTATTCACTGAGAAATGATTCAATTTAGGTTAAACTTTTGATTTTCCCGCTAAATCGTTTGTTTTAGGGGTCTGCAATGACATCACAGAAACCGACCGCTCTGCAGCCTAGAGTATCTTAATTCACGCATCCGCCGTACAGGGTAGAGACACGTATACGCTGGCACCGCCATTTTGGGTCGCTGGCTCGCCGCCGAAGCAAGTCATTGTGTCAAAAACGCGCTAAAATTATCGCCGCAACGCGGTTTACTGGCGAAGTTTGAATCATATTATCTGTTTCGCGTTGCTAGGTCTCAAGGGAAACGAAAAGAACAATGCGTTTAGCACGTTGTCCCAATTGCGGCGGCACGGGACCGTTCAAAGGGTGTCTCCACCCTGTACAGCGGTGTTGGTGCGTTCTCGCGTTTCGTTACGTTACCCGAACCTACACGGTGTGTTTTATAGCGTTTGGTTGGTTTTTGGCCTGATTTAAACCTCGCTTGTTTTTGTTCTGGGAGAAAATAATCGTTCCCTGAAAGTGCTCGCTCGGCAAATATCGTCACGTAAGACACCGTTGCTTGCGTCAATCGGCCAGTGTCGTCTGAGACAACCCCAAGTTTCGTAGTGCTGTGCAGCTAAACCAAGCACAGTGCACGCAGTACCAACAGCAGTACGCATCGAAACTTCTTTGTTTAAATGTGCTTTCGAAACTTCCACGATTTGTCCCACAATTGTGATTGCTTGAAGAATTATGTGCCCTAAATTTCAGTCCAAATAGCTAGTTCTGCAAGCTTATAAGCTCTGCCTAATTTGCGTTTGCTATTGGCGACCTCCGTCAGTCGCAACGCAGGCTGGTATGATATCATACACTCTTAATCTGGATCCACATAAGATCCACTTACTAACTGGAACTTTTTGCAAAAAAGTTCCATTTATTTATTTGGAACCGTGTTTTATATACCCTGAAAATTAAGTGGAACAGTGCACCACATATTTTTGCAACTAAATGATGTGGATCGGAGTTCAAATAAAAGTACATGGATCACTGTTCCAAATAAAAGGGTAGTTTAAGTTACTGAAACATTGATCCACATACAATGATTATGTAATTTATCCGGTGCGCCGTTCCAGGTACCTTCAGACCAGCTGTTTATATAAAACGGTGTTCCTATAGACGTTGGGAAGCTGTGTATGGGACTGCACTTTTCAAATTGGGAAGCTGTCTATGAGACTGAACTTTTCCAATATCTCTAATTTCCTGTCGGTATAAACCGAGGTCATATGCCAGGCTGGCGGATGCATTGGTATAAGAAGGAAACCGCAAGCACCATTTTAACACAGCCTTGACATATGGCCCGCAGTTATACCAGCACATGGAAAGCAGAAACCGCCGCAGCAGTGTGGTCCATGACAGCTGCCCGAACAGCTGCCTATCGGAGCACAGTTCTATATCAAAGTTGGTCTGAGGCACCTAGAGCGGCACACAGTCTCTGGCTTCACGGGTAGAATCCTGTTCTGGGTTTCACCTGCATGTAAAAGAAACAAAATAATTGCATTAAAATACACACGAAAACAACTATTAAGATTCATACACTGCTTTGCAATATACTATACAACTTTATTGGGTGGTAGTATGCGTACATTTCAGATATGTATAGCTGTCTGTTTTAAATTGCAGAGAAAATGACCAACGCACAAGGAATAAATACCATAATGATAACTCTAGGCTCTAAATGCAATTTTCACATATTCACCCTTACTTAAAAACATGGGTAATGAAGACGGCTTTAGGGGCAACTGCGTTACAAACAAATATACTTGTGCATATACCGCGGCACTAACACAGATATTATACAACAGTGAGCATATAATATGCAGCCTTATCAGAAGGCATTAGCCAACTCAAAGGTGAAAGTACCCATTGCGCTTGCCATACCATGTTTCCGCATAACTGTTTGGGAAAATGATTGATTGATTGTATTGTAGGGTTTCCGGAACGGGGATCTTTACGCCGAACACACGGGCGTTTTCGCTTTTTTCCTTCACCAGAAAAGCGGCCGCCACGGCCTGAAATCGAACCCGCGACCTCGTGTTCAGTAGCGAAAGGCCTTAGCCACTGAGCACGAGCACTGCTTGGGAAAATGCAGTTTGCTAATAAATTGCCAGAGAATGCTTAAAACAAGCCATACACGGTTGTATTATCAGAAACCTACAAGAGTGCAGGCCAAGAGTTTTTTAATGATAAAATATAATGATAAAGACTTCGACACGAGAGGTCGCATGTGGCAGTATATGAAATTGAAACATGAACATAAAAGAGACTACAGTTTCCCGACAGCAGATGTAAGTGTGACATCAAGCTAACTGCAGCCAAAACAGACTTTATGAGCGTCGTCAAAAGGTCTTTGACTTAAAGAACGTTACTTGCCCAAACAATTTGTAGTTGTTTAAAATAGTTCTTCCAAACAATCTAATAAAAGCCCTCGTGAATCTTATATAATTTTACAAATCAGGTAGCTGGGAGCACGTTAAACATATTAAAATTTACAAGCAGACTAGTTACATACGCTTCATCAATTCCAGCCTGATCAAGTCAGGCATCATTAAGAACCAAACAAGCCAGCATTGAAACATACAGGTGACCAGTTTTACAAAGCAAACTTGAAAGCATTTTTTCTTTGTTCAAAGGAGAAAACTTGTTCAAGTCAAATACGCACATTTTAAATTCTTCTAGGGCATTACTGTCAGCTCACATACAGTACTAAAATTGATTAATGAAGCCCGAAGCCATCTGCGTAAATAAGCACTGTAACGTTTCGCATCCATCAGCAGCTGCACTTTAATAATAAAGTCGTTTTGCAAGCACACCTACGGGAGATCGTACTGGCACAAGCATAAGAAGAAGCAAGAGTATCACATTATTTGGCTTGACCAGAGCGGGTGGTCCAATTACTAAACCGGGTATTTCATGGCAGGACGTCTGGCGACTGTTGACAGCATACTTGAGTCTGCTTAATTTTACGGTTGCATTCAGGAGTGGCGTGTTGCACTCCCCATGTATTAAACTGACGTGCCAAATGAGCTGCCAATCCTGAGCATCAATTTCATCTTGCTTCCGATTTAAAGTCATTTGTACAGTGTCGTGAAGCCTCACAGCTACAAGCCAGGTTAGCTTAGCAGAAAACGAGCAGCCGCTTCGAATCCGCGGAACCTGCGGTGAAAGCAAGTCTTGCACATTGGGCGCTGTGTATGCCATATTCTTTGCGATGGCCATGTTAGACTGCCCTGAGATTACCGGCTGTCACGTGCTTTTGTGTTTGCCTAAACCCGCTCACAACCGTTAAATTTTCGATGTGCATACTACATTATTATTCGCACATGGTTTTTAACAGCGGCGCTGTTCTCGGGATGATTTTGACGAGAGTTCTTTTTTGGTATGGTGCCCCGCTCGCTCCAGAGCAGGTTACTCCGACCCTAAAAAATGTTCACAGCATAGAGAAGTTTTTTAAAAAGTGCGCAAGGTTCTAGGGGCCTCATATTTTGACATAGGACTGCTAAAGTTGCCCCTTGAAGAAAGTCTGTCTACACACCAAAACTTTGTGTTTAGAGGGGAAGCGAAATAAAAAACATTTGGTGTAGGCTTGGTTTTTCTAATCTGGCTTTCCCAAACTGCCCATTGGGAAGTGAACCACGGCCATTTGGGGTCAGCATGAATACAGAAAATGGCTCTAAATCTTGTGTTATCGAAAGGATCCCAAAAACATTATACCAAACTGAACCGGTGGAACGACTGTACTATTCTGTTGAGTTTTGACATAACAATAATAATATAACAATGCATACTTATCAGAATTAGTTTATTCAGAGCAAAGTTGCAGATGTGCCAGAATTGTTCTCCGCTTTAAATACGTGGTCGTCTACGGAGGAAGTATGGTTACAGACAACGGCTGTAAGTTTTCGTGTACAGGAACTCTATTGAGACTAACTAGGTACAATTAGCCGCTTAGAGGGCTCTAACATTGCACACAAGAAATAAGCAGAAACTAAAATAAATATTTGTCTAAAGACAACCCACAGCTCCACCTTTTCAGCAGCTTTTATACTTGGTGAAACACGCTTTAATTTTTTCCGTTTTTTTTGTAGCGTGTGAGCAAATTCGTTTGATAAATGGGACTTAGGTACTTTCTATATGCCTTTCCTATGACAACACGATGACAAATTGGGGGTATAAAATATGAATAAATAAACAGGTTCACACGTAAAATCTTTAAAATAGGAGATAAGCAAGAACTAACGTTTCTGCTTTCAAGTATCACGGCACATGTTACGAGCCCTTGCGTATTACCCCCGCCGTTAGTGGACTTGGGGAAGATGTTAGACTATTTACTTACAAAATGCGAGTACCCAGCGTCGAGACTGACTAACTGTGATATGTTCTTGACACTGTGTACACAAGGCTGTTCACCACAACAGCCATTCGAGTAAGCTTACACATAACACTCACGCGATTTTTTCTGCGAATATGTTCACAAACTTTGCGCAACAATTACAGAATACCCGGCCCGAAAATGTTTACGCGAGGCCTACATTTGACGAAACTAACGGCCACACGTAGCTGCCCCGCTACTACTCGAGGGTTTCATGGCTACGCACATTCGGGCTGACCCGACAGGCAATCTGCGCCGGGAAACGTCCGTCCCTGAACCGTCATTTGTTCCCCTCTGTCTACTTGTAATCACACGCTGTCAATTGCAGAGACAAGCGGATTCCCCCAGTTGGTACGGAAAAAAAGATCTTTCATTCGGGGAGAAAACACTTAATCATAATAATTAGTGCCGTCGCTTTCTCGGGCGTAGGACGTCGCTGAATCGTAGGTGCCTTTACGATAACGCGGAAATATTCAGCGCCATAAAAGCGAACTGCATGCGCTTCACCGTATGGATTAAACCACTGAAAAATAAAAAAACGGAAGGATTTGGTCGCACCCCTCCCGCCCGCCTTTACAAAAACTTGTATCGTAGATTTGTTAGATGCCAATCTTCGTAACCGTATTTGAACGTGCACTGTCCCTAGGTTCATTCAACGAACCCTTCCTCACCACCACCTTTTATTGCAGGAACCAAGGCCTTGCGTCTGGACTGCGTCAATGTGTGGCAAATTTGCGCCGAATTATCTCGGCCTGTCAGAGAATAACGTGCAAAGCCTTGTTCAGCCCTTTGTAACTTTCCTTAGCAAAATAAGGGAAAAGTGCGGAAGAAAAATAAAATATGGAACACAAATTTTATCTCGTGCCAAGGAGGGAACAAAAAAAAACTACGTCCAATCATGTACGAAACTGTTCCCCACACAGGGGAATATTTCTCTAAAACCAAATCAGCCTAGTGCGCAAAGCAAAATGGCGGCTCCGATTTTTTGTTGTGGCGTACTGAATGGCCGATCGTACTTTCTCTTTCCTCTGCTCACCCATAAGGCTTTAATCCTTCAGATTGAAGTGCCCGGGGCACACAAAAAATAATTACACAGCCCACAACGTTCCAGGTTTCCTTTAAACTTTTGGTTAAACAAACTCAATAGCAAAGCGACAAAGAAATTTCAACCGCTTCGACGCAGTATTGCCCAGAAAAATAATGACATAGGGTAAACATAAATTCCAATTTGCCATTTTCTGATGGCCAAGAAAAATCGAAGAATTTTTTGTGAGGTGCAAATTATTTTTAGCGGTGCTAAGTTTTGCTATGAGAGGTTGTTTTTACGTTGCAACGGATCGTGATCGGTGAAACCCCGTGAGCCTCTTACAAAACGTTTTGCGCCTTTGGTAAAACTCACTTGCTTGGCAAGAGTGAACTTCGCTTAGTTTGTTAAGTGGACATCACTTTAGGGGCTCGCCTTGTCGTCGTAGCTCACTCGCTGGACCCACGTACCGCCACAAGGCGTTCCGTCTTGACGGATGTCATCGCGGCGCAAACCAGAGGCTTCGAAAACCAAGCGGGTTGCGTTCAAAACTCGTGAACCATTGGCGCTTGTCATACAACTCCGCGTTGCATAGCCCAAAGAAGTCTGCACGTACATTTGAGGCAAAGTATACGTAATTAACCGGCAGCGCAGGCGTTTATTCACTTAGGAACACTCGTTTTGTTGGTTTTTAATTATAGTAAGCGAAAAAAATGGCTGCGTATCTGTTCGTTTCGTGGCAAATGCCGACGAAAGGCTATAGTTGACTGGTTCACCTGCCAAGTAAATGCCTCCCTACTCTTTCACGCTCACCTCTCATGCTGTTCCTCCCCCGATTGATTCCTCGCTAGAGGTTTGCTCAACACGCTACAGGTTTGCTCAAGTGAGTTTAAATGTACCACGTTCCACTGCTCCACGTAGGCTGCCTGGATGCCAGCGCTGCCGTACGGGAGAGACGCGCGTGAATCGAGGCACTCTACTAAAACGTTTATAGAACCACGTCGCCCTGCTCCGCGAGTGTTCCAAGCGGAACGTGGAACGTATTTAGTGAAACCGTTCGTTGCTGTTGCCGTATAATTTTTAAATGCCGCCAGAAGCGATATTATCGTAGTCAACAACGGGCGTCAGTTTTCTGCAGTTGATGTAGTATTTCATTTGCTATCGCAAAAAAGCAAGCGTCCATAATTTTTTAATAGAAACACACGCAAATATGACGTATGTGTTGATTTTCTGCCTTATATTGATGGTAATAATGGCTGGATTTTTATGGCGCAAGGCCAACTGGGGAAAACAGCGCCAAGTAAGTGGTTAGGTATCAGGAGTGAAGTATAAAACACTAAACCGCTGAATAAGAAGAAGATCAGTTGAAGACAATGGTTCGGCCTCGTGTATAGGGCCAGTGTTGATTACCCATGGTAAGAAATGAGGTCTAAAAACTAAACATCTGAGAAATAATTAAAAACATTTTTAACGGAACCCATAGCGTCGTCACCCAAAAACAACGGTGGGGGGAGTGGAATGGGTTGCCTGTACAGTTGGGGAGACTGTTTGTGTCGTGTTGTGTCGAGTTCCTTGCGTACAATGAGTATGTGAACTACGGACAGGGCCTCCCCGCACCTGCTACACAGGGGTCTTGAGGATCCCTTGAGCAGATACGAGTGTGTTGCATGTGTGGACCCTATCCATAACCGAGCAAAGGCAACTTCTGTGTATCTGTTGAGTGTGTCGGTACTGTATATTCCAAAGTGTGGTTTTATTACGTGTAGTTTGCTATCTGTCTGTTCACTCCAGTGTGTTTGCGTTATATTTTCGTAATGTCTTGTTCTTGTTCAACAATGTTGACAAGTCTGAACGTTGACACCGGACTTAAACGTTTAGACTGGGCGGTGGGTTTATAGGACTATTGCGCAGCTTCTGTGTGGCTGAATCGATTCACATTAAGGCAGATGGGAATTGTAATAACTTCTATTCTCAAACAGACAGGCGGACTGACCACAATTTCTTCGTTTAAGTAGCCCAAGAAAGACCGTCGTCTTCAAAAAAGTGGCAGTGCAATTCAGGTACGTGTGAAAGTAAAGCAAGCGCAAAAAAAAACAGAACTCGGGCTGAAAGAGTTTGAGGCAGGGAGCGCGCGAGCACTGCGAAGGCGGGTAATTTTAATTGCATTCAGTGGTAGCAGTGAGCTGATAACGGCGCTACAGCCCAATATGGTGAATGAATGATCTGCACTTGCGACAGCTTTCCCATTCCTTTTATTTTTCTACTTCACAGCAAAACAGGAATTCATTATTATGCCCTGACCGCCTGACTACAGCTTTCATAGTCATTGATGATGACGCTGTAGCAGTAATTTATAATCGCAGATAAGTATAATACGTCGCATCCTAGCCAGAATCGTCCATCGGCGGTATGGTTCGGAAGGCAGTTGTAACAGTTACCGGGCAATCCACACGTTTGGGGATGTTAGGCCTGCATTCGGCACTAACCTAAGGTTACAGTCTTTTTCAGCCTAACGAAGTGTGAAGCAGTGTAAAAATATTTGTACATTGCGCTGTGGGTACGAGGTACCGCCGGTAGAGGAGAATTCGTAACGTTAAGCCTAACATAATGACGGGACATGAGCCGCGTTCGCGTTGTTCGCGGGTTATATGTTTGTAGCGCTGTGTGATCGCATGTTTCCTAGGATGCTCATGATGTCACCACCAAACTCTCGCTGTTGCATAGCCTAGCAAAGAAAAGAGTGCATGGGAACGTGCGAGATGTGAGTGTAACTGTAACTTCTGCATTTACATGCTTAAATTACTCATGTAGCTACCATTGGATATTTCTAACAGCCACTTTGGGCTCGAACGCCGCAACGTATACTCAAGATGCGCTAGTTCATGCAGCTAAAGCCGTGAATCTTCGCCGAGCTCGCAGAGCCGTAGTCTTTTTACTTTTGCTTAGTTGCTTTTCAAACAAATTATTTTTATGGCGTTTGGTATCTTGGCTGTTGCCGGAAGAAACCGCAACCGCGAGAATTCGGCAATATGGAAAAATTAGCTTAACTTCGAGGGCCCCTCCGCACTTCTTTTCGGTTGTGAATGCAACAGCACGAATGTACACCTTAACGACGGGCAAGCCTTGTTTCGCCTCGCGCCTTCGAAGGGCTTCGCAATCTTGCCGCTGAAGAAGCTTTAGTTTTCACTCCGCTTTAACAATTTCTAATGGCTTCGATCTGCCTCCTACAATTTCCTCTGCTGCTGGGTCATTCCATCGTAGAATGGGAGAGTCGATAAAAATGGTGAATTAGCAGCTTGTTTTTCCAGTTCCTTCATCGGCAATAGACTTCCGGGAACGACCACCTCTCGCGCCTGCCTGGTTTCAGCTACGCTGTAGGAGGCATCAGAGAGCGGCCGTTTTAAAGCGAAGCTTTGTATTCCTAGGTCAAAGAAAAAAATTGGCTACAGTCCACGCTGCGAAGTTGGTTGGAAAGCAAAGCTGTAAATGACAGCCACAACAATTTCCCATGCGACGTCACTTGAATTCACACAAGTGGCTCTACAAAGAGTGGAACCAGTGATTGTGCCTTCCATTACTTATAATTCGCAGAGCCGGCGTCCCGAACAAAGCAGCATCGCCACAGCAGGGCTAGAGCAGCGGATGCCGCCGCTGAGGGAACTCTTAAGTTCGCTATTTATAAGAACCAGTTTTGCCCTTTCGCTTCTTGTAATACCCGTGAAAGCACAACCGAATTGGGGCTCACCAATTTAGAAAACGGAGTCCCATTTATGGCAAGCCGGGCGCAAAAGGTACTCCTTGTGTAGCGGCCAGATGTGGTCTCTACGTTTCATTTTACCGCCCTGCGAACGTATTCTTAACGTATCGTTGCCGTACGACCGCTTAATTCTGTCGAGTCCGGGTCACGCAGGAGGTGCTATCGTACGATTTTATGAATCCGTGCTAAGGAGGCTCGCAATACACGCGAAGCTGCGCCAGAAAAGGCCCAAAACAACCGTCGCTATAGCAGACGACAAAGCCGTGTCGCGCCGATGCGCTCGCGAGCGTGAGCACGCGGGGAACGCTGGGTAAATTTGCCGTGCCATTTACATTGTGTTCCTTCAGTGAAAAATGCCCTTCCCTCCGCAGCCACGTTGGTAGTTTCTTGTTCTGCACGCTACAAAAGAACCGTTGGCTGGCAGAGGTGGAAAGCTTTGCTTTTTAGTCTTGCGTTTGCTTGTGCGCAGAAAACTTCTCCGACGCAACCCCAGGTGGATGCGGGGAAAACCAGGTTGGAACAGTTAAAGATTAGAGGACAGAGGTTGGCTGAGTACAGAAGTTTACACCGAACAGTTGGGTTGACCTTCAACAGGTGGCGCTAGCGCCGAGCTCGCTATGACTGCTTTATCGCGATGCTATTTCAATTTCTGACATAGGCTGCCTTGGTGCTTAGCGAAGTGTGCAGTCACAAAATGTTGAAGTCTAGGGAGAAAACTTGCGCAGTAGTCGTATCTACTAACTGTGATCGGAACCTCACGGTGTTGGGCGAATCGCCATGCGAAATCACTGGTCGTAACTTCACAAATATTGTCCGTGTGTGAGGCCTTCCGCAACGCACCACCCTCCGCACAGTGAACGCGACACGGAGACCATTCTCCAAAGACTGATTTTGTTCCAAGGACATCGGCAAGCATGACATTTTCAAACCGTAACGCGAGGCTGCTGGAGAGCGTACAGACCATACCAATTTGCCTCGGCACGCTTGTTCTAAAGAACTTTTTCGTTGACGCGCTGCGTGCCTGTTTTCGATACCAAACTAGTCGGCCCGGCGGTTTAAGCTAGACGGTCGGATCCGGAAGTGCTAGATTTTTTCTAGCTTTCGCTAGTGCATTTGAGCTTTGCCAAGTCGTAGAATATCGGGTTTGCGCGTTACTTATATCGCAACAAACACATTTAATCGCACCGCCGGCGTCCCCGGATCACCGCGTCTCGGTGATACCGCTAACGCATCTTTCATACTCCTAAGGAGCGCTGAAACCTGGCTTCAATAAACGTTGCATGTGTTTCTTCGCACCTCAGGCTCGTATTATGCACGTTCGTGCAACCAAAGCTAAGGCGTAGCGGCAGTTGCCTTGCGGCTGCAGCTGCGACGATATTTCCAACTCTTAATAATCAATGTGCAAACGAATCCCGACATGCTCATGAGAGAAAAATGAAAGTGTAGCAACCAGCGGCTCATCGCTGATGCATTTATATCAGAGATCAGCAACCTTACCTTATTAAGTGGAGGGCCGAATGGCATGAAGCCTACGCGGCAAAGGGCGGGAGAGCAAGTTGGGGTTAGGGGGGGTGGGCAACGAAGCGGGATTTTTTCGCACCAATGCAATGAAAAGAACTGAAGACGTTCCCGATAAGGGTTTATATGGGAAGCAATGCCAACTGGAAGCGATCTTGATTGGCGTCTTTCTAACCCCATTTGAGATTAGAATTGCGATATCAGCGTTCAGAATTGACAAGGGGAGGGGGGTACTAACGTCGTGACGCGGACAGCATGATACTTCCCCGCGTGTGGTCCTCGGGCCGCAGATTGCCATCCATAATATACATTGTTGCTACGTACGTAGAATTAAAACAAATGCCTCCAAACAGCTATACGAAACGGGGGAACAAGAGTTTGTGGATGGGCGCAAGTAGGAGCATTGTTTTAAGAAGCTTTATCGGCCATTTTGCGAGAATCTAAATGTTGTCACTCAATATCTATGCGTCCGATAAGTACTGATTCAAAGCGACACTCGAAAAAAATAATAAGTACAACCATATTGCCGCTCCGGCGCTCGCCGATGCCTGCCGGCCCCTTGAAGGCCATGGCGAAAAATGCATCCGAAAAGTGAAACATGGCTAAGTAGCGCGATAAGGACGGGACAAAAGTAGAGACCACGCAGGACTAGCGCTAGTCCCGTCCTACTTTTGTCCCGTCCTTACCGCGCGCTACTTAACCATGTTTCACAGTTCGAACTAACTAGCGCACATTTAAGCATTGACAACCATCCGAAAAGGTCAGCAATGCCGAGTGACGTCGAATCGTCCAACATGGCATACCTCCCTCCCACGTAAACCTCCCACCGCCGTGCCCCCTAACAAACACAGAACAATGTGAGGTCCAGCACAGGGATTTCTTTTTGGGAGGTGGTCAGATGTGGTGTAGTGACACATTTTTTTTTTTTTTGGGGGGGGGGGGCGTTGTATTATCCACGCCTTCTGTAGTTGTTGTTTTTCTGTTTACGTATGTACCTTTTATTTGGGGAACTATTGGTGCGCAGGCACAATTGAAACAGTACAGGCCAATGCAGCCACGAAATACTTCGTGTACACTATAGTAATGCTCTTTTAAACTTTCATGTGTGCGTATTCTGTTCGGCCAACACGTTTTTATTAGACGACAGGCGGACCAATTAGAGGAGAGGTCGAGAGGTGTAGTCCCTATTGACACTTTAACTGTTTATGGGCTTTCGACTGATGACAGGCGAGCGTAGGGTTTTTGCCTCTTCATGGGGTCGATTCTTGCGCTCGACTGTGCAGTTAGCGATATGTTGGCTACAATTCCTTCTAGCGCTATAAGCCGACTCGCTACGCCGTCAATTTGTCAATTTGAGTTTTTATTGTCTGTATTAAGTTCGATACCTTCGATTCACTGCTTAGTTGATTGCTTAATTTCTCGCGAAGACTCGTACGACAACTTTCGAAGGCATGCTTGAGATTTTCCTCAACTATCGCTTCTGGCGTTTCCAAGCTGTGTCCGCTGTGCGGATCCTTGCTCGTTCCTTTTTTATTCTTTTTTGGTAAGGGCGGGTTGGGATTGGTGGTTTCACAACTTCCATTTCTGTGAATTCTTCTGTAGTATTTGACTGGGCGAGGGCATCCGCTATGAGTATAGACGGGTATGCAAGTATAGGCCGCTTGTAGGCACTCGTTTTTTTTTCGTGTGCTTCTGGTGCGCTAGTGGCGTTTTCTCTTTTAAGGCTGTGGACCTCTTGCTTGAGTTTATAACTCTGTCTAGTGACTAGTTCTAATACCTGTTTTATTCTAGAAAGCTCCTGCCTTAAAAGCGTGCTTTCAGAAACTGTGATGCTATCGTGCTCGTCCTTTTGTGCTGTATTTGTTTTCTCATTTCTGTTCTGCTTGGAGACTGTATCTGCACAACTTACCCTATTTTCACCGCTTTTTACACTGGCGTTGACGCATTTGCCTTAGATCCTCTGGTGGAGCTTGGCCTAGGGTGGCAATGTGGGCCTTTCAGCGCGAACAATCTCTGCTTTCCGCGGATTCCGGGAGGTAGACCGCGACGCAGGCCTCTTCGGTTCTCCACAACCCCTCCATGTTTTATCGGGAACGGTGTCATGCGCTGTCTACAAGTCCAAAGTTGCTGGAACGTCTCCGAGACGTGCTTCGGGAAGGCCTTGACTGCGTCGTAGAGGACCGCCACTGGTTTTTGCGGTCCCTTTCCTGCCCCTTGCGTCGAAAAATGTAAGGCTCACAGAGCCGCTTAAGACAGCCCCCTCTGGCTGTCGAGTGGCCCTCCTTGCACAGGGGTCCACGTGACAGACAGCACACAGCGGGGCAGTGTCACGCGTCCTCCTGGCAGAGAAGGAAATGGGTGCAGGCTTCAGAAAAGACATTTATCATAAAAGAAACGAAAGAGAGCAAAGAAAAACACCCACGCAAACACACTACAAAACTCTCCTAAGACAGTTCTGCCTAAGAACCTAAACAACGTCCTTGCAAGATATGGCATTGCAGGTGAGGCGTACGAAGGTCATGCGTGTTGACGTGAGGAAATCGCGAGGCGCCGTGAAGACCTGGTACCCGCGTGCTGTTGTCGCGGTGTTGGCCGACTAGCGTAGTGAGCCTGGTATTCCGGAGGACCTTGCCGTTACCAGGGACGTTGTAGCACAGGACTACGGTTGAATGCCGCTGACTGAAAGGTGCGCCCGTGGCTGCTGGAGCCGCCAAGACGGTGTTGGCGGAACGTCGGGAGGCTGAAGCCGATGCGCCGCCGGCCCGCTCCCGCCTAGGCTTGTGCAGCGACGCCGGTTCCTCGGGTCGCGTCGCCCTTGGCTTGGCTGTTGCGGAGCCTGTTCCCCTCGCACGACACCTGCCTCCATCTCTCCTCATATTCTTCCGTCCTTCCCCTTTGGCGTTGTTGCGGGGATTGTCCTTGACTCATGACAGGCACACAGGGGTGCTACGCACCACCCCCGGGCTACAGGAGTAGGACGGATCGCACAAAAATTAGACTATAGTGGTTGGAAACTGCTCCAGTATTCCTCCTCTCCTTCATACACGGTGGCACATTCTACCCCCGTTTTTCCGGCATATTTATAAACCCCTATTGAAGGCAAAAAAGCACTGAAGGTTACTAAAGATTGTATTCACTGAAGAGATTCACCCGCCGTGGTGGCTCAGTGGCTAAAACGTTGCGCTGCTCAACGTGAGGTCGCGGGTTCGATTCGCGGCCACGGCGGCCGATTTTCTGATGGAGGCGGAAAGAAAAACGCCTGTGTGTGCGAAGTTTTGGTGCACGTTACAGATCCCCAGTGTGGTCAGAATTAATCCGGAGCCATCAACTCGGCGCGCCACAACGCCTGCGTTGCGTCGGTGCGTTAAACCCCTGCAATCATCAATCAAATTAAAAAAGATTCGCGGGGTGATGTCGTTGCATCGCAACACTAACAGCCCGTGAGAGCGCCCGCTGTGGCTGCGCATGCACTTTGCTCCCTTATATCACGGAAAAAATACACCAGCGTTCAACGTCTGCCGCGTTTCAACCTGATTCTCAGTGGTGGCGCCAACAAATATATTACTATTCGCGCTCACAATATTAATAGCACTCACAATCGCATAATATAATATTACTCCTCTCACAAGTATCAAATCCAACACCGGCTACAAACGAAAGCTACACGGCGTGTAGAGGCCGACTCTGTAGTTGCCTGCGACCACGGATGTCGCTGCGCGTAAACACTAACGGCCGAATACATGGAGCGAATATGCGACGAAAAGACGACGAAAAACGCCCGGCTGCGCGCACCCGACGCTCGGCGGTGGATAAAACGCCGTCCGGTGTCATACCGGGGTCAGAAAAGTTCGTTGGCGGCGGAGTGGCGGTGAGCGGCAATCCGAAGAAACCAATAGGGTCTTTCGATTTCCCCTCCATGGCGTATGGCGTGTACGGGCCGCTGCAGACGGCTGCTTTAGAAGAGTTTGATGAACGTACGCTTGTGCCGCGCCTACTCGAGCTAGCATAATGCATTGTAAATCCAAGATAGACTGAGTAAATAGGTGTTGCAAGAAGTGAAGTCGCCGTTTATCTGATAGCTCAAGCCGCAAGCCCAACACAGTCCCAACCCACCTACCTTGGCTTGTGTCGCCGAGATTGGCATATATGACAGCTTTTATTAGGTTAAATAAAGGCGATCCGCCTACCTAACTTGTATAAAAAGCAACTTGGAGCCCGTCTGCAAGAACGGCGTGGGAGGAAACGGCGATATCACTGAGAGGGCCTCTGAAATACAGCAAATACTATAAGCAGCTGCCGTATGTGTTCAGAGCGGGGCTTCACCAGGGTATGTTGCACCAAAGCGCCATCTGTCGAGATTGAGTAAAGATAAAGGTAAAAAACAATAAACATAAAAAAATTCACAGCATATCCACGGGGTGAATGATGATGAGTGGGCGAAGCTCCTGAGAAATCATCGGTAAAACCGTGACTCTTCAGTGAAAGTTCGCCCACTACATCTGTGTCCGAACGTAACGTCTAGAAAGTCTCGCTTAAACCGCGCGTCGGCACCTTGGGGCTGAGCTCGCCTGATGCGTTTTGCAGACGCCTCACGAGCTCTCACTGCATCGGGGTCTGCCTGCCGATACGCGCGCTTTCTCGCCGCTTCCCGTTCTCTGACGTTTTGGAAAGCCATGCGCTTCGCGTACGGCAGGGTCCTCGCGCCGTTGCCGTGACGCTTGGGCCTCTCGTTCTCGAACGCTGGGATCTTGGCGGCGTCGTCGCGCAGCCAGACGACTTCGGCCTCCCGCTCTACGGCAGGATCTTGGCGGCGGCGTCGCGCAGCTTCAGGAGCGCTTCTGCCTCGCGGGCTCGCACAGCAGCCTTATCCATCGGGCGACTCCGAGCGCGCGCCAACAGCGAACGGATTTTATTACAACGCTCCCCGCCATCTAGTAAACAATCCGAGAACTAAACTAGAGGTAGCCACGCCATCTAGTAAACAATCCAAGTGACCTAGTAAACAATCCAAGAACTAAACTAGAGGTGGCTGCATACATACGTCGAGATGGACAGACCCACGCCTAAGGAGCTTCGCTAAAAATATGTAGTGGCGGTAGAATGCTGGTTTCATGCTCAAGAAGTCACTGGTTCGAATATGCGCGCGGCCGTTCGTTTGTTTAAAACTGCTCTTAAAGCTATTGCGAACTGAAAAAGAATATTTCATCAGAAGAAACGCCCGCGTGTCCTCAGAATTGTCAAGTGACGTAAAACCCAAGCGGAAAGCTCCTTCGACTGAACGCCGCCGTTAATTATGCGCATGGAGGTTCAGTTAACCACACTGAGACACCAACCCAGCTGCGACTAGGCGGCGGACGCCGTGTCTTCGCTTCATGCTGTTCAGTGCGGCGAACATGCGGCAACCGGCCGCGGCAGATTTCCCGCCGCGCGAACTTCGTAGTGAAAGATTGCTCCATGTATTCTGGCTTTAAAGGGACACTGAAGTGATTTGTAAACATTGCGGGATTACTAGCGCAAATTGTTTCGACCACTCTGATTGCATTTACGGGAATTCATTTATTAAAAATATCAATTCGAAAATGCTGCCCTTCTCTCTGCACCCTCGCCCATTTTCTGTGGCGTTTTCGTTTGATGTCAGGAGGAGATGTACTGGCAATTCGCTGCGCTACTGCACGGCTCGCCGACCTTCCGATAGAGTCAGTCGGTCCAGTGTTTAGTCCGCCCGCCGCCGACGGGTCGTCGCAATTCTCTCTTTCAGTTAAAACTAAGCCACAACACGTTTGTTAATGAAAGAATGTGCCGTCCTTTACTTTGTTAGTTTGTACATTGTATCAATCTCCAAGTCCGATTCGCTCCACACAAGTGCACATGCGACGCTTCGTTGACTGGTACGCTAGTAGGAAAATCTAAGGCCACTTGAAGGCGGGAGAAGAGTAAGCGATGTCAATATAGGTACCAAGGAAATGAAATGAACTGAAACGTTTACCATACAGCGCAAAACTAGGGAGCAGAAAGCACTTTTTTGGGCTGGGTGAACAAGCCCAGCGGTCAGCAGCACGACCACACATATACGAACGCTTTTCCCTCAATCAAATGCAATTGCTAGACGTGGGATATTGTTGAAGTTTGGGGGACGCTTACTGCACGCGCGCTATACAACAAATAGTCACCTAAGGTACTTGAAATGCTAAAACTAAATGAAAGTGTAAACTGGTTATACAATATACACATTATATATCCAACCTCGGCAGCGCTGGCTCGTGGCCGAGTGGTCTGAATCGCTAGGATTATTATTTTGCACGTCGCGAGTTCGAAACCCCGAGGGTACACGCTTTTTTTTGTAAGTTGATTTTTTTATTTGCGGCCGATGTTTTCTAAACTGAGTTCACCATTTTGGGCCGTAACGTTTACTGCCCCACGAGCGACTTCGCAGAAACCACGCAGACTGACACTGACGCGCTAGCGTGTTCCGGTTGGCGTGCTGTGGCCGCAAGCACTGACTACTTGCGGGCAGTGGACACAGGCCAGGATCAACAGACCCTTGGCCTAGTGCGAGCACGCTTTTTACGTTACAGGCGTGAGTGAGACAAGCTCCGAATATGCGGGAAAAGTGCATGGCATTTGAGCGTCTGCCGTGACACGGAGGGCGTTCATCCACTGCGTAGGCCTCGGCGGCTAGTGATTACTACGACTCCAAGCCGTCCTGGGAGGCATATCTTAGGCATTTTTTCAGCAGCAAAACATGGCAGACGCGCGGAACAACGATTACGAGATATCGAGAATGCTCATCCAACGATGCCGTCGGATTTCAAGCATGTTGTTTTACAGAACCGAAACTGAAACTTGTTTGAATGCTAACCTTGTACATCGTGCAATCAAGGTGCATTTTCTTCTGACGTCACAGCCTTTAGTTGGAGTGGCCGCCACAACCCAGTCATAATAGTTTTTATTCCTTCCCGCTTTATAAAATATTTTCCGACTTATTAACCGCATAAACAATGAAACGTGTGGTAATTTGAGCCAGTCTACGCAGTGCAGACAAAACCAGGAGCTTGACAAATTCAATTCAGTGTCCCTTTAATATGTGGTTGAGTACAAACACAAAATAACGGTTGTGAAAAAACGTTTCACGCGTACGTCGATTAGATACCATGGCTACGTAGCAGTTAGTGAATTCGATGCCGTCTCCCGAGCCGTACGTGGTCGCAGTGCCCAGCCGCCAGAAGTGCTGGCGAGTGGCAAGCGACCTTGAAAAAAATCACTGATGTTTAGCTTCCCTGCGGCAACATTTCACGCAACAATATTTTCGTTGTTTCCCTGGTACAGGCGTGGTATGTTGAGTGGTAATAGGCTTTCACTTGCATATGCACGCGCCTTAGTTCATCACAACGCAGTTGCATGCATTGGTAGGCTCCGAAGATTTCACAGTTCTACCTAGTCGTGCGACGATTTTAACCGTGTGTCCCAATAGGTACATCGTAGTCTGCTGCCTGTTACAGTATTTGGCGTCGAAGTATCACTTCGCTTGTTGGGGCATTGTCAGGAACATCGACCAGCCCGCTTTTGTCATGTGCTGTGCTTCATGGGCACCATCATGGTCAAGTACTGCCATCATCCGGAACCCAACGTAACCAGTGCGGCGTCGACTTAGCAACACAGCCGCATGGGCAACAGCACTGCGTCGCACGCGCATGGTTGTCGGCATGCGTGCCACGCCAGTGGATACAACCTCTACTCCTTAATGCAAAATTTGTGCGAAGCGCGAACTACAGTCTTTTCGGTCACGGCCACGGATCAAGAATAAGACATGAGGGGAAAGGAGGCTTCCTAGCGCGGCCAGATAATATCAGAAGCGGTCGTCATAGGTTATTCTATGAACATCTTCCGCGGGTGAAGAAACTGCGCGGCCACCGCAATCGGAATTTCACTTCGCAGCCATGGTATGAATTACGGCCGCTATCATTTCGTCCATCGCAGTTACGAAGCTTTGCAGTCCGCCTTAGTTTGCATTGTGACGTTGTCGCTCGCCCGCGCTGGCTGCAATGGCCCGTTTAGCCTTCTATAAATTGTTGCTCCGTCGTGGCGGCGCATGTCTGCTCCGTCTCAAGACGTGATCGCGTGATCAATGGAGGCACAGCGGCGCGGTCAACTCTGCAGTTATCTCATAGCGCATCGCCGCCGCCCAGTGTGTTGTGGCAAATCGTGTTTGAACCTTCCTTTCATTCATTCATTCATTCATTCATTCATTCATTCATTCATTCATTCATTCTTTCTTTCTTTCTTCCTCTCTTAGTTTATTTATTTATTTATTTATTTATTTCCTCGCAACAAAAGTGGCAGGCCTTCCGCGAAAACGTCACGACGTTGTTTTGATGAGCCACGAAAGGAAGAGGAGCGGCTGGCGCAAGTGCGAGGGGGAGGACGCTTCTCGGCGGCGACGCGTCGCGAAAGTCGGACGGGGAGGCAGTGAGAGAGATGACGCCATAGCAGCGCGTGCCTCCCTCCCCCTCAAACTTCCTCCAGACGCTCCTCCCCTGTTTTCTTTCTGCCTCTCGGTGCCTCGTTCGCTCGCTCCGTTACGCGGACATCTTCGCCGCTAACGCCGCCACACCACTGTACAGGGCGCAGTAGTGCTGCGCACTAAAACGTAGTCGGATGGGCTTGGCGCTAAGCTGATGTCTCCTAGGCACCGTTTCTGGCAGGTAAGGAAGATATTCATTTGAGAAGGGTTTGGTGCTTGTCGCCTAAGTGCAAGCAAAGATGTAGCAACAGCAGTACCACAAACCTCTGTTTGGTCCTGGTCCATCCCCGCCTACAATGGCCCGTATTGGCTGGCAGCTCTACTTGGATATAAAATGATGAAACTTGCACTATGTTGGGCAAACAAGAGACCAAACATTGCGCAGGTAGCCGCCTCAGCCCGGATCCTTCCTTAAATATCTGTCTCCTGTTGGCCGTCATCGAACGAGCACTTTGTGTATATAGACGGTGGCCCTCATACGAAACGGTGGCTTTGCGGGCATTTACTACCATAACTGTTTTCACTCTGTACGAGATGACGCGACACTGAAGCGGTGTGGCGATGAGCAAAATTTTAGCGCAAAGCTGTATACCTCTACTTCCGTTAAATGCCTTCATCACCGTGGTCTAAGACGATCTCCGTGGCAAAAATGCCAAGGCGTCGAGTCCTAAGACGCCGAGGGGATGCATCAGGCTAATCAGGCATAGATAATAGAGCTCAGTATTGGTTTAAGTAAACGACAATACAAGTGTCGAAGCCACATTATGGTATACAAGACGCATTTCAACAGAGGGACCACCCCCCCACCATGAGTTCCTGGTGAAGATTATATTTGCAGATTATGTTTGAAAGCTAGACAGTACTAGTGTCACTAGATAGAGCAGTTCTTGCCCAAAACGCCGAGAGCGTGCGTCAGGCTAAGCAGAACCTAGCATTTGCCGCATCTTTGGACCCACTTCTGCTGCTGGCATGCGTTATCGTTGATTCGCATTCGGAACGACGTCAGTCGCACGCCGCCGAAGAGCAGGAGGAAAAGCTAAGCCTACCAGAGTTAATCGGCTAAAACGCATAAACAACAAAATGGCAGTGCGAAGCAGTACGTAATGCGAACTGCCAAATCACCATGGAAGCGGCATGGAACAATAGTCGAAAAGAGTGCCGGTACTCAGTGAAACAAGCCGAGCGCAAGCGACAAGCCCGCCGAGACGATCAGAAACATTTCGCACCCTCCTTACCAGCATTTGTGATGGGTTACGAAAGATTCACTGGACATCCACTTTCGCAGGGCTGCCTGGCTGCCAAATTTTTAATTGTCAAAACCCTGACAGCAACCTTCCGGTCACTAAACGCCTCGACGGATCTCAGTGACGGTAGCTGTTAGGACAGGACAAAGCCTTTGTATAACAATGAGCCTAATGAGGTTGGTGATAAATATGAGGATGTAAGGAGCCAACCTTCGATACATGGACAAAGCGCGCATTGACATATAACATGCGTTAAACTTCAGTACACGCAGAAAGCCATTTTGACTATGGCCAGAGCTCTCACTGTGAACAGCCTCATGTACGGTGCAACGTCTTCTGAATATTAACAAGACCCACACCAAAGTCATTCAGGTGGTACATCGTGCGACTCTCAAGACAGTTAGTGGATTATCTAAGCGTAAACCCATTGGTAAACTGTAGCAAGCCGCACATCGTCCTGTTATAAAGCCACTATTTAGGAAGCCAAAGCCCAGGCAAACTTCAAGAGACCCCTCACACAGTAGGGACTGGACGCCCCTTGGCCGCGTCGGACGCCAGAACACCACCCACACTTCCCGGCAACACAGTCCACATAGTATCCTGGCGGGGGCCAGCACTAGACGCACAGCAAATGTTTAGAGCATATAAATGCATGATTGTGACAGCGGCAAATCCGACACCTCCAAAGAGATCGTTTTCATGACAATATTAATATTTTCACAGACGCAAGCGCAAACCATTACGACACAGGCCTTGCTTGGACATGTGCTGAAGCTCCCGTCTTTGAGGGTACTACACCATACTTGACAGAACACTTTCAAGCCTGGTTGCCGAGCAATGCGCCGTTAACTCCGCAGTGTCATCTTTCGCCTTCGATTGCGACCCACCCCTACCACCCTCCATACGGATCCCTGCGTATTCCTACGAGGCCCTCGCAGCTTTAAGATCACGTACTTGCACCAATCGTGTCGTCTAATAAATTCCATTTAAATTCAGCTCCTGCACTGTAACAATACCAATATCAGCATCGACTGGGTACCTGGCCATGAAACATATTCTTCAGTGAACCAGGCGGCCCATTAGGTCTCTCAGCAGTGACTCCCTGTCTACCTCCACAGTTACCTGGGGTAAAGCCATCGCTGTTTTCCTCGCCCTCCCCAGCGATGCGCATCCACCATCATAAGAACGATAAACTAAAAAGACGAACTCCAGCTTGCTACCTCAACCACCTATCACCTCTTCCACGCTCATGCGAAATATTTATTAACCAATTTTTAAATGCCGTCTAAACACCCGAAATACTTCACAAGTCGTCCACCCCATATCCACTCCCCTGCGATGTCCTTTACCGCTATGCCACAACTCATTCGGACCTTACACGCCTTGTTTGGTGGTTAGATAAGATAAGATAAAATAAAAAGGGGGGGGGCGGCTCAGAAAAAGTGAAATTATTTCACTTGACAAAGTCCGAGCCCCGGTTACAGACAGCAACGGGAATCACAAAGTACATCTTTCCAGAGAAAATATTTTTTATGGCATCATTATACACAGTTTTTCAGAAATGATTCGGCTGTAACGAAGAATTTTTTTTCATACAACGCTGTTTGCATTGCTCAATAGTAATCTCATTGGCCACAAGGTGGTTTAACGAGGAAGGCAAAGTGTGTCGAATTATTTGTTTTCGAAAGGTAGTACGCGAAAATGGTACAGTCTATATCCCTTGTGAACACGTTGGATATTTAAGTGCTTCTGCTGTTAGGTTCGCAATTGGTGTTATGAAAGTGTCATGATGATGTAAGTGAGATTTGTATGTTTTTGCTAGGTTTAAGTTATAAAGGTTGTGAACTGAAATCAAATTGAGCTTGTTGAATAGGTTACTTGTACGTGCATTATGCTCTACGCCAGCTATATGTCGTATTTCTTTTTTTATAACACTTGCATTCGGTTTAGGTTTGTTTTGGTTGTGTTACCTCACACGAGAAAGCAGAAACTTTATTGACACATAAACAACGAGTTATAGGTATGCAAATTAAGAGCATGTGGCAAAAAATACTTAAACGCAGCTAGTATTCAAACAATTTTTGATGAGTGAGGAATTACATTGTTTACATGGTCGTTCCAAGGCATATTTGTGTTGAACAGTACACCAAGTGTTTTTACGGAATCTACTACTTCTATAGTTTAATTGCCAAGAGTAATATTTGCATTTAGGATTGCGATTGACTGCCAAGGGGAAAAGAGAACTTTGCTTTTCTTAGTCCTAATTTCCAAGAAATTCACCACGCTCCAATTATAAAATTTAACGGTGTTTTGTTTATCTCGGATCCAAGTGTTTGGCAATTAGAGCTAGTAAATAAAAGTGTTGTATCATCTGCGTATATGATGTACTGCGGAGCTTGGCTATTTGTAGTAATATCACTGACGAAAAAGTTAAAAAGAAGGGGTGCGAGATTACTTCCCTGAGGAACGCCCGCATAGAGTAGCCGAGAATCCGATGAATATTCACCAATTGAAACTATTTGCGCATGAATTTGTAAATACGATTTTATTGAAGCCAATGGAATACCCCGTACGCCATACAGTTCTAATTTAGCTTAAAGTTGCATGATTTACGCGATCGAACGGTTTTGAAAGATCTATGTATACTCTAGCTACAACCTTTTTTTCTACAAATCCTTTCAATATAAATTATTTTGGGCAATAAGGGCAAGCTCTGTAGATCTGTGCTGACGAAACCCCGGATTGTTCCGGGAGAATCAAATTAAACTGATCCGCGAAACCTTTAATGCTAGTGTGCAGCAATTTCTCCAAACCTTTAAATTAATACT
>CM023451.1:16991289-17111289 GCA_013339765.2 Haemaphysalis longicornis
GTTACATTTTTGCCTTCAAAACACGCACGCACAGGTCATTTCATTTTATTTCATTTCAGTTCATTTTATTGATTGTCACCTTAACAGACCGAAGGCATTGCGTAAGGGGGGCCACAATGACAGGTCTAATAAAGCACACAGTGAACACAAAAGAATACAAGGCAGAGCAAAAATGGCAAGCAAAAGCAAAGCTAAGAAATAATAAAATAAAAAAATAAAACTGCGTACAGGGTACACAGAGACAAGCTGAAATCCACGCAGGCATACACAAAGGCGAGCATATACAATAAAAGAGGCGCTAGGGCCGCAGGGCAGACAAAGACATTCGTTTCCCCTAAGTAGAGCAACAGAAGGATAATTTACCATGTACAAAATGTCGGAGGGCGGTAAAGGTGATTGGCGAGTGACCAAATAAGAAAAGGATATACTATATGAAAGATTCAGTTTTTCTCAAAAGGTTGAGCGGTATGAACAATTAGCGATTTGTTTAGGCAAGGTGTTACAATGTGTGATAGAATGTGGAAAAAAAGAGTTATTCACAGCAGAAGTGCTACGAGCGATGCGTGCTATTGGGTGGCGGTGGTTTAGGCGGGATGCCGTTCTCGGTGGAGGTTTTAGCAAAGGGTGGCTCAGTAGCGAGTGATAAACGAAGCAATGAACTAAGCAAAGACGAGAGATGGTTCGACGCGACGCTAGCGAAGTTGAGGGATAATGATTGCTTTAGGGCAATAACGCTAATGTAGTTAGAATATGGGGTACATATAAAGCGGGCAGCTCTGTTCTGGACAGCTTCTGATTTGTAACGTTGTTTTGCGAAGGGTTCCTACTGGAAGAAGCGTATTCCGGTTTAGGTCTGATGAATGTAGGTAAGCTAGCTTTATATCTGGACATGCTGATTTTAGGATTCCACGCAAGTAGCCAAGAGCCTGTGAGGCGTCTGCGCAGATTGTATTCACATGTGTAGTTCAGGACAGAGGTTATGTCATATGAACACCTAGATATTTGTATGTTGAGGCGAGGTCGAGAGGAACAGAAAAAATTTTGTAAGGGTAAGAAGATGGGCTGTTTTTGCGTGTGAGTTAGAATAAGCCTGCATTTAGCGAGATTTAGAGGCATGAGTGGGGATTCGCACCAAGACTCAATAATATTAAGATCTTGCTGGAGCTTTTAAGACTAGTCCGGGCTTTAGATGGAGGAATATAGGCAGTCGTCGGCAAGAAGCCTTAATTTCGTTAATAAGTTACATAGGATGTCATTTATATACATACGGAAGAGCAGAGGGGATAGATTCCCACTGAGGGACGCCCGACAAAACGTCGGCGAGCGGAAAGTGGCAGTTATTGGCGCTGGTGAATGCTTCCGGTTTTCTAAGAATTGTTCCGGTCTTAAATCTTAGGATACAAACGTAGATGTCTCTGCAACTTTTTGTTTCTCCCGACTCACAGCCGGGCTACAGCGGCGGCGTCTGCCGCTCTAGCCCGGCCGTTGCCGACGGTTCTGCTGCGTTCGGAACGCCGCACCAGCGAATTCCACGTAACGGCTGGCATAATGTATGGTTTGACTCTTTATAAAGCCACGTGTGTGAATTCAAGTGACATCGCATGGCAATTTTTGTGGGTGTCGTTTGCTTTTGAACTACGTTCACAGCGTGGATTGGAGCCTTTTTTATGCCAGGTTTTTGTTTCAATATGTTTTTTCATGTTTTGTTTCCTAGATTAAGTAATACGCGGTTTTCAGCATGTAAATGGAGGTTGTAAAAGGTATTCTACTTCAGAATCATGGTCGTTGCAGGAGAAAAAAGTACCATTCTATACACAAAATATAGGTCATTGATTTTAAGGTGCAGTGCTTACTTCGGCTAATAATATTCATCTAAGAGGGGAAAGTATTCTAAAAAAATGTTGGGTGTGCCTGAAATCAGAAATCTCATTTCCGAGAAGGAACTGATTTTCCGTCACGCGAAATTTATTATCCAGCCTCAAGGCAATAATAAGAGAAAATTTAAGCTGTGCGTCTGCTACTGACGATTTGGGGCCGCTTTGCCTGCTTTTGACTTTGCATACTAGGCCGTAGCCTGGTTAACATTCCTGCCTTTCCTTTAATTTTTCTCTCTCTTACACTACCTTCAACGTTTGCACGGCAGCCATTTGGGAAATCACCATCTGTTCCACCAGAATTCGCTTGCCTTAATAAAAAGGACGCTATTAGTGTGCCAGCACATAAGCCGCTCCTACCAAGCTGCAATCAAGGGTAAGCTGCTTAGGACGGCGAAATCTCGCTGGATGTGGTTCCGTGCTCCTGATTAGATATGTTACGAAGGCGCTGCCGCAATCTAGCAGGGAAGGAAAATGAGGGTGTCTCATAGAAAACCAACCGAGAATCCAGTACCTTATTCGTATTCCAGTTTATGCGTTCTCTATGCTTTATAATTCACTTATTTGTGAATTATACTATAAAATTCACAAATAAACAAGAATTGCAGTCTTTTTATGGAAATGTATACGTTTATGTTATGAAAAAGCACTGCATAGGGCATTTTATTGGTGTTTTCGTTGGTGACCTATCGGCAGCATCATATCTTCCAACAGCAACACCACTGAAGTGGCACTAAATGCAAAATACAACTTGCTCTCGGTAAATAGATTAGCGCACCGGGAACACGAATGTACCATCCTTCCGTTAAGTGTTTTAAAAAACAATGTACAAAATAGAGACAACCTGAAATCAGCTATCGCCGCCACTCGATATATCTCGCAACGTACACAGAAGTGCATAAAATTGCGGCGGCAACTAGCTCAACAATACGCTCGCAAAACTATAAAAATACACTAGAAGTTTTCGTCGTGTCATGTTTAAAGGCTGAATAATAAAAGAACGCTATTCCACATGGTTTTCTCATAATCATCCTTACAGGGCGTCTAATGTGTAATTGGTCTACAATGGGTGCTTTTACCCTTTCCCTCGATATTTGATTACGCCTCCTGTGAGTTTTGCTAAAAGGATGCCCATGAATATGCCCTAAAATTGATAAGGGAACATAGCTTAACAAAACCTCTAACTACCAAGCCGGTTCTTTGAACTGAAGTATTAGCATTAGGAGTGGATGGCGATTATAGCGTAAGAGTTGCGCAAATTTGAACTTTATTCAAACTCCAAAAAATAAAAGAACTCCCGATTCGTTGTGTGCGTGTGGTTAAAAAGAACAGCCAGCCAAATGATTTCACGGGCGCAAAGCACCAATAACGGGGGCGCGCATTCAAATACCATATCACGTAGGGACCTAAGTTAACCACGGCGCCTGGCGCGAGCTATAGACTCGTTTGAGCAAATATGCACGGGTTTTTATATCTCTTTAAAACGCACTCAGAGTATCTGGTTTTGGAAACCTACAGGTTGCATTTCTGGCTGCCACCCGTATTACCCAAGGTCAATCCCGGAGTGGGGTATTTTTAATTGGTCGGTTTACCTGAAATACAGTTCTTTTATGAACACGTGGTATCTATTTGTGGCAGATTTTTGCATTATAAACGACAATTTATGTTGGTTCTGTCCTGTTTATGCCAGTTTCTGGCTGTTGTTTTGTAATTTGTTTGTACATTTCAGTGACGTGGCCACTCTTATGTCGGTTTCGGTTACTTCTCTTCAGTATTTTGCACAATAGGCGGGATTTTATCCGTGGTTAGATCATTTTTTTCCCCATAATACTCTTTAAATTGAGTGGTTTTCGCCCTTTTTAGGTCGTTTTAGGCTGTCCCGCATTCAATTGAGCAAAGGTTATGTATGGTACGCGTTTCTGTATGATTTTTTGGGAGAGTTGTTTTCTCTGTCGTAGGTAGGTTTTGCTTAATATTTTGTTTAATATGTTTTTTTACATGCATTAAAATAGGGTTTCGGCTTTCAGAACTGCCTGAAGCAGGCGCGTTCCCCCACGGGATATGGTTTGTGAATATGCCACCGGGGTGCAGCCGAACGAAGTACAAATAACAAAACACGGGCGTCTGTTTTTATCACCTGATATTATACTTAGTTAATTAGCTGAATAAAACTCAGGAGGAATATAGATATATTCTTCAGACCGGGATGGCTTTGGTGTGGCGGGTATGTTTCATTTGTAGTATACCTGCGACTGATAATTACCATGATTATACTGAGATAAAATCTCCCATGGTTACGCACTTCTTGTAGTTGCCTAATGTCAGCACATTTGTTTTAAATTCCGGGATAGTTTTGATAAAAAACAGTTTACAGCTTTTTTTGTACTCACACATTTTCAAGTAAAGACTCAACAATGAGAGTAGGCAGGACCTCCGAGTGCTTTAGCACTCCGTTGTGCCCTAACCATGCATGGGGAGTATAATAATTTCGGCGTATTGGTAAGGCCTTGCTAATTGCCAATGACTGCAAATAATTTTAATAAAGCGCGTTGCAGCCGTTTTGCTAAACGTTACTCGTCTTGTATAAAGAGCGTACATGAACACCTGATTATTTCGAACTCCATGGTCAACAATTAATTACAGGTATTTGAAACTTCCAGAATAATAGACACATCTTAGTTTTCAATCCGTTTTAAAAAACATACATAGTGTTTAATGCTATTTTTTATTATTTTTTATTCTTTCCATCGTGAACGCTCCAAGTTATGATATTGAACTACAAAATTGTTCCAGAACGTTTGCGTTGTCCCGCAGAGTCTTTTGTCTAGTTTTTTTCAGCGGACAGCACAGGCGATTGAGCCACAGGGCATATCGGTTGATGTACAGTTTGTAAATATTAAAATCATGGTTTCATAAATTTTTCATCATAGCTCAGGCCTGTTTCCAAATATAACGTGTTTTGCTGTTATATGCACCATTTATAAATACATACCAACCTTATGGCGTATACCGAAAATTTGCGGGGAAAATTGCGCCTGTATAGCAATACGCTTGAAAACGCGCTACATAAAATTATTCTGCCAGATGATGAAACAAATCTGTCTATGAGGAAGTATGGCCTTAAGTGAGACAACCTGCATTTGGCGTGTATGCAACACCCAGTGTTGCGTGTGATTTTCAACACTTTACGATGGACGACTTCGTTTCACAAGTGAGATTCGCCCTTCGTTGAGTCCATTGCCTTATGGAGTCGTTTGCTTTCACCAGACCAAAACAAACGAAGCGACTATTACTAGCTAAAGTGCATAGTTTTATTGAATTCAGACAAAAGTTGCATTGACCGTAGTCACATGGGCCACCGCTATTATTTTGGAGCAGTTGCGCACCCCTGTGCAAGAATAAAGGAAAGTAGGAAAAAGTAGCAACCAACAGCGGGGGCGCGAGGAGAGACAACGTGCAGGAACGTACAATTGTTAGGCCAGTTTGATGCCTTCTTGTCTGCCGGTAGACTTATTTTCGACGGCCCACCAAGGTTTCTGAACCCATTCTGGAGGAAAATTGTCCGAGATTGATCAATCGCAGTTATTTCCCTTGTTTTGGGCCAAGCTATTGCCCAACGCAAAATGCATAACGGCCGCGCCATGCTGTATTTTGCTCCCTATCTTGGTCCATTATACGCGACAACACGCACAAACGTCACGCTAGCAGCATGCCACACTCAACAACTCAAAAACTTTGTTGTACGAGCTTTGCGCTGCAGGTTCCCGTAATGTTTACAACAAAGTTCGGAGAGGATAGCGACGTAGTTGGAACGCGTGTAGGGCTTAAGTTAAGCATGCCCCCTGAGGATATTAGCGGCTGTCATTCCATTTTAGTGGCACATTAGCAAACATCATATTGCATAGATCCGGTACTCATTCATTCTTCAACGAATTCCACAGAGAACATATAAATAGGTTAGCAACAAACAACGGCTCTGGAAAGTGTGCACTAGTGAATATTTGCTGACTATAAAAAAGTACCATGTAATCTCAGCACCATAAATTGGAGCGTTCAGTATTGTTGTTGTTCCAAATGGCTGCTTGAATACTGTTCACACAAACTTGAAGTCGACCATTTTAACGTTTTTGAGCAGTATTTCGGGCCTGGCCTTTTTAAAATACGTAAATGGGCATCAGGGTCTTCAAACAAACGCTTCAAAAAGTGAGCAAAAATTACGAGCCGCTTTTTTATTGATTTATTGAGTGGTTGTTTGTTGTGTTTTCTTGACCAAGAGCAAAACAAAAAAATGCACCTATTTGCCAACTATATCACTGATAGCAAAGGAAGTTATTTCATTCGGGACGTTTCATAAGTGAAAAAATGAAGTAAGCTCACACCAACGCGTAATACGTGACGGTAGCGAAGCTGTATGCAACCTTCACGAGCCCCACTAAGATTTAAGTCCACTATTTGGAGCAGATTTGGTTCTTCTTAGCTGCCGCAATGGCCTTTACTCCATCGACGTTGCTACAAGTGCGAGCTTCTTTCATTTTTTTAGAAGTGATAATTATTGGACATGACCCTCAGAGGGGCGTACGCTATGACGTGTTTCCTCGTTCCGAACAAGTGTTGCCACAATTACGGCACACGCTGAAGTTTTTTTTTTTGGCCAATATTGGCCAATAACCCAAAGTGGGTATGCTTGCCTTGACAAACATGCGCAGGGGACGCTGGAGGGTGGTCGCAAGTCACGCACGCACGAGCGTTATGCATTTTCCTGGTTTTGTTAACTGCCGGGCGGTTTCCGCGAGGACCGTGCTCAAGTGCGCATGCTTCACAATTTCTTTGTATTTTTAACTTCGGACCAAAAAAAATAAAATTGGCCAACTTTGCTGTTAAAAAAAGATGGCAAGAAATGTTGAAACAAACATGACACATGCCTAAGAATAAAGAACGAACGTCAAGCGCAATGATATAAAATATCGGGTATGCCAGACACAAGAAAAACAAAGCTAACACCCAGGTATCGGCAAAAAACGATATACGAGATCCGGAAACACTATAAAACCGGGCCACCTACACTAACGTAAAACTTGGGGTTGGGCGAAGGGCGCAGTATATAAGGGTATTCAAATATTGTGAGTGCCTCTCTTGCAACACGGCGCGCGCTAATATACGTTGCATCCTAATTACGAAGGTGGATGAGACGTGAAATTCAAAACGGAGAGCCGCAAATTTTACAGGTAAAGCGAGTAGGAATTGAAATAAAGGCAAGCAAGGAAGCGACTACGAAAGACGAGTGCCTCGGTGTGTTCTTTTAGTACGTGTTTTGGCCCCATATAGATAAAAATCTGTAGCGGGAGGCGTTGAAAAACAAGTGCCCCGACGTTTTTCCACCGTGACCGCATAAAAATACGACGACGAACGGCGACGATGAGATCAGACGCCGAAAGCCCTAGCCCATAAGGTGCTTCGCCCCTAATAACGCGTATTACCGGTATTTTCGTTACGACAGCTAGTGGGCCAGTTGGGCTAAGTAATTTTGGTTCGTCGTAACAAGCGCTTACCATGGCAGTTGCACTCACCGTTTCATAACTATTGGTACATAAGCAGAACTGGAACTCTGATCTTGTTGTGTTCAGAGTGTACGAGGCTAAGCGCGAGGGATTGTCAGCTTAAGTTACACGTGTTGCCTTTTAATCACGCGCCAAGGACATGTCTAAGAATGATAGCTTTTTCATTTGCGCACGATGTTATCAGACGTACCATTTAAAATACAGTCAGGAGCATTGCTTGCTCATAATCACCATAGTAGTACTAGCGTCGCAGTTAAAAACCATTAACAAATAAAAGTAATAAAGTCGAACTTAGTAAACCACTTTACTCTGTGCTGCCGTCACTGAGTGCTTCTTGTTGCGCCAAGATTGATACTGGATACGTAGGAAAAACAAGACAGCTTTACAAATCAACTCTAAGAGCGTTTGTTTGCAACTGGGCATAGATGGGGGGGGTACGAGCTGGCGATGGCAAAAGTTTAATAAATGAACATAAAATGTTCGCTTAGCGGATGAACTCAAGGAGGGAACGATGACGTGAGCCATGCTTCCACGGGGTGTACGCGGATACGTCGTTTGCGCGCAGGCCCGCCGCCGCAAAGATGTCGCATCCTCGTTCTGCCGCAAGGCGAGGCCGGACCACAACAAGTGGTGGAGGCCAGGACACTGCATTGCTGCGTACAAACTGGACCACCGGGGTTGGCAAGAGAAGCTCCAAAGTGAGGCATTGGCGGGTCATGGCAGAGCTGAGGTCACTCCCACCCGAATCCACCCACCCCCACCTCCTCGCCACAGGTAAGACCTGGGAGGAGGGAGGTAGCACACGTTGGAATGAGAGCATATGTGCGGCACCGGGGGTGGTGTTTTCTCGTCAGCAAGATAGTGGAATCATTCAGCTCTAACGGGGAAGTAGGAGATAGAACGGAGGCGGCTAGCCGGCCTGCTAACATTCTGCCTTGCAGTGGGCTGTCAATAGGTCACGCTGGAACCCATTCAATATGAATCTCGCGAGGAATTCGTACCGCAAGTTGGTGAACATTCTGGGCCAGCCAAAGACTGCGACTAACCGCAGTAAGCGGACTGCTTGAAGGGCATCGGTGCGAATTACGATGCTTGCTCCGAGCTGCAAACTGATTTCAGGATACAGTCAGCAGAGCCTCTCTTATTAAAGCAGAGATGTTTAAGTTCTGGGTTACGCCAATCACACGCAGAAAACAAACCCCAAAAATGCCGACCCGCACGGAATCACGTGTGGGATTTACCAGAAATCGGGGGGTAAGGAGGCTAATGTGCGCGGTAGACAAAATAGAAATTTAGAAAAGCATTTCAAGGGAAATAATAGATTCCAACACGGCACGCGTCTAGTCTCAGATAAGTATCCAGGATTGCGCGTATGCTTGCGCCAGGTGAGGGGCTCGTAAAAACAAAGAAAAGACCCGCGTTCTCTCCCCTATATTGAAACCTGAGGAGGGGGTGAAGCATGCATTGTATAAGTGTATTCTTGGCAGCTTGGCGTTTTTGCCCACGGAGATGAACTCATTAGGGGGACAGACGTATACAGCTTTGCTGCAAAAGTCTCGTGTCTTGGAAGCACGAATCGTGCTAGGCAACGCTTTGGAAAACGAGTGTCCCCGTGTGTTCTTTTAGTGCGCGTTACGTTCTATAGCAAGGCGCTGGATAACGAGTGTCCCGGTGTTTATTACCATGGCTACATGAGACTACGACGGCGACAGGAGACGGCGAGAGCCCCAGCCCTTCGAGGGCTACTCCCTTAAAAGCAAAAATACCGAGCTCACGTGCTAGCCAGTGTTTGAGGAAATAGTGTCGCTGGCACAACAACTGTCGTCTCCTCCTGACTTCACTCACTGGATGTTGCTAGGTGCAATGACATGCACTCATGAAAGTCGGAACGGCCGCGACGACGGTCACAGAACTCTTTCCATCTCTGCCGTGCCCATGGGGGACGGGCCGACCAAACAAGATCCTGGCGACCGAAGAAGAGACGGCTTATCAGGAAGCGCGCCACGCTGCCACGCGAGAATGCAATCTCCCTGAAGAACAAAAAAAAAGAACTGCAAATTTTCAACAGCGACGCAGCGGTAGACGAAGGTTTGCGGCGGCGGACGATGAAGTATATAAAGATGGAAGTGGGCACTGTACAAATAAGGCACTTACATACTTCACTTTGTGTTTGCGAGCTCCAGATATATACCCAGGGTCAATGGTTCTCAGTGACGTAAACAGAACTCCTCCAGTTTAGCTGAGTGAGACGAACACAGCCCTGGTGTGACATCAGGCTTCCGCCGTTGTGCGAGCTCGCTTTGACTTTTAAATGCAGAGCATTTCAGTAACTCACGATGTCACCCGCGTTGACGTCCGTAGTCCGCATCGCTCCCCCTACACTGTATAAAAAAATAATACTTACCGGCGCCAGGTTTCGATCCCACGACTCTGCGGGCGGAACGCAATGTACATGGTGCTCTACCCACTGCGCCACAAAGCCGACACAGAATGGAAGCTTACGAACGCGCCTTATATCCTTGACTCATTCAACCGTCAGCCACAGGTGCGCCTCTCCCCCGCGTCCTCCTCGCCTTCTCTCCTCTCGCAAACACCCTCTCTCGCCGCGTTTGGTTCGGGCGCACGACAGGTGGGGACGTGCGCAACACCCTCTCTCGCCGCGTTGGTTTCGCGCTGAGCAACAGTCGGTTCGCGCGCAAGAACAGGTAGGGGCGCTTGCATCGCGCTCTCTCGCCGCGGTCGGTTCGCGCTTAAACCACATATGTCGTTCGCGCGTGCTCCGGGTCGCTAACATCTGTGGCGTGATCGTGACGTCAACATCACGCGTTCGTGTGGTGGCGCGATTTCGGCGCTTAACACTCTCTCGCGAGGGCATTGGATTGATTCGATTGAATTGGCTTGGCTTGGATTGGATTGGTTTGGATTTGGATGGATTAAAGTGGATTGTGTTGCGATTGTGTTGCGTCATAGCCGCACCACGTTGCGTCATAGCCTCTCCACGTTGCGTCATAGCCGCGGCAGGGGGTTCACGGCACGTTTCACGTTTCACCATCGACTTCATCGACAATGTCTACGCTGGAAGACAACAATTACAACAACAACAACCAATACGTAATCCATACGACTTGCAGGCGCGCCCCCCGCGGAAATGCTCTGCATTTGATCGTGCCCCTCGCTGAGGGGGATGTTTCTTTTTATTGTTCTGTAGAATTATAAAACAAAATACATAAAAACAATAGTGGCGCTCTTCCAATTGCCGCGGGGAAATATAAAACTAATGGATGCAGCCAACTGCCGGAAAAGTGGGAATTTTTTTAAGACACCGGCCGCACAAGCGGAGGGACTATAAGGTGTTTTTCTTCTGAGGACAAGTGCGGAGGTTTGTTCGGCGCTGCAACTGCGGTTTTCCTCTTGGCAGGCAAAAAACCACGCACGGGACCTGAGACATCGTAGCAACTTGGTGATTCTCGAGCAGAATAATTTATTTGTTAATCACGTGACATTAGGAGCCCCATTGCTTTGTGTGGTCGTCATTCTGCATGCGAACCCCAATTAAACTTAATTGTGTAACCCCGTAAAGTCATCGCGGCGGTCTTAACGTCACAAACATACCGAACAAAAATATAGGAGAGGAAACGCACACCGAAAAAAAAACACTCCACTGGCACCCAATGATATTTTAAGAGTTGCAAATGCTACAGCCGCAAAATTCACTGCAAAAATACTGCGCTGCTTAGGTTTACAACGACGGGAATAAGGGATCGATGGACGAAATATGAACGCACAAACTAGCATAACTGACGTTATATTTTCAGCGTTTCAAAAGCAGTGAAAAGAAAACACGCAACACAGGTAGAGGCAAATAAATGAAACAAAAGGATCAGCTCCACATATTTTCACGCCGCAACCTCGATAATCTACTGTTCATACTCAGCTTTAGTTCCGTTTTTGGGATCGCACTAAGGGAAATTCGTGAATCGGTTATAAGAAAATAAAGGCAGGTATCATTGCCACTGGTCGATTCCGCTGAGCCTGCATGTGAGAATTTTGCTTGGCAATGTTTGTGGAGCAGCCTAGTGGGAAATGATTAATAAGATTAACATGTTTAGCGCGCAGAAGCTACACGTTTCGATGAGGTGCAATTGGTGAATTGGCCGCGAGCTTCTTAGGGACAGCCTGCACATCTGCAATAGTCTTGTGCGAGTGTATATTTTCACGAAGCCAAATACGACGCATGTGTCTTGAAGGAAAACAAGTTTATTGGAGCGAACTTGGGCTCCCTTAACAACTCAAAAGAATACAGAGGCGGCGAACCAGCGGTCAACAAATTGAAATTGCGCAGGCGAGGATCGTCGAAAGGAATACCGCGACGTCGGCTCTGCAGGCTTTTATCTTCCGGTGCAAGTGTTTCTGGAACCATCAATTTACATCCAGAACATTTTAGATCAAAGAAGATTATTCTATCCTGTTCAAATTAATTCGAAACGCTCCTCCCTATCAAAAGAGATTACGTACGTAGAATAAAAACAAAGAATGAAACACCGGGCTTCACTTGCACAGCGGTTAACAAAGATAACACAGCCCGGCGCAGCCGGTCGGCACAAACCACATGAACAAACCCAATGCATGATTCGCAGATTTACCACCCCCCCCCCCCCCCCTCTAGGAGTGCATCGACCCGATGCTAAACTTAAAGACAGCCCGAAGAAACAACAAAACAGTCTCTCATCTTGCGTAATAAAGTGTCAGGCGAACCACGTGGACGACTTCGGGCCGCGTTGCGTCTTCGTGATGTGCTGGAATCAACCATCGGTGATCCACCTCGTAGGTAAGTTGGCCAACCGGGATACGGCCCCGTTCGTCACATCGCGTTTCGTCATAGGCCGGTTCGTAATAGGCCGTTTGATCACGTAGGGTCATTCATAGTAGGCCGGTTCGACAAGCGGGAAAATTCGTTATAGGTGAACAAAACGAATGTCCACGTGCTTTTTTTTGTACGCATGTGAGGCTCAGAGAAGTAGGCAGGATGGCTCGACACAAAAGAGAGAAGAGAGACGCAGGGTTTTTTTTTTTAATGCAGAGCATTTCTTAGCCTCGCCTGTTCTCTGCGTCGGACGGTGTAACAGTTCCGCGTCCGCAGCAGGTGGCGCCTCTCCTTCCCTCCTCTCTCTCAACAGCAGCTGGCGCGCGCATGCGTCGTAGTCAGCCCGTTCGCTCCGTCGCGGTCTCGGCGTAAACAGGTGCGTGATAGCAGCGCGGCGGGTCGTGGAAGGGCGCGCGCTGCTTGCGCATTGCGCGCTCTCCCCTCCGTTACTGCTCTCCCTCTACTGCGCGCGCTGCAAATATAGCGGCTAGCGGTCGCTCGTGTTTCAGTCACTGCGTTGCTCCTTCCTTCCTTGGTTGACGTTCGTGCCCACGTTTACTCGTGTCTGCTACTCCAGCATCACGGAAGAAGCGATGGAAGCAACACTGCCTTCAATCAGTACTGAGGCCCCAATGCTCTGCATTTGCTCGTGTTCCCCTCGCGGGAAGGCGCGGTAATTTTTTTGTCTCTCTTTTCGGCCGTACATCTGGGAAAGTTCAGCAAAAAATACAAGCCAGAGTGGGCAAGTAGGGTCACCTGTGTTGATCAAGAATATCGATACGAATTCAACAACCCTCGACCGCAATGTGAGGCAGGGACGTAGCCATATAAAGTTCTTGAAAAACGGGCTACACGAAGAATGCTCGCCTTTCCTTTTCAGTGTTGTGGCCGGATTGGGCACCCTCCATGTGAACTGGCCCACTCCTCACAGCCGACTCATCATGGGAAAACTGGTTAACGAGTCTTGTCAAAGTGGTTCCATAATATTGAAATGGGTAGCACCGACCGTCTTTTTCTTAGAAATTTCGTCTGGAGGCTTCACTTCGAGCGGATGTCAAGAAGGGGTGGGGGTTAGTAGCTTCAACTCTGATAATTCGTACCAGGTTGAGCCTTCGCTTTTGCTTTTTTGCAGGTGGTGGTTGAAATTATTTTTTTTTTGTGGTTTAAGACGTTGTCTCGTTTCTTACCTTACTTTCTCCTTGCAAAAGAAATGGGTCACACGAGTAAGGAAAGATTGGTACAAAACTTCTTAACTCCACATTGCTGAAAAATCATTGCGAGAATCACGTACTTATGAGAACAACGCGTGCAAATTAGTTATATTTACACTTTTTTACTCAGCAACCATTATGCAACATGTACAAACGATAACGAGTGATGCCTTATCACCACCTACGTCTGAAAACACACCGCAAATTTTGTTTGCCGTTCCTGTCACGATTTTTCCTAGGTGACAAAACGTCCGAATGACGAATGATCCTATGTGACCCAACGCCTATTACGAACCGGCCTTTGACGAAACGTCATTTGACGAACGGGGCTACACCCGTTGGCCAACACGTCGTAGAATCTGGTAGCGTCCGAAATACCGTCGCAGACGCTTCTCACTGAGTCCGCGTCACCGGAGGGGAGTCAAACCTCACACACGATCCCCTGGGTGGTACTCAGCGTTTAAGGCGTCGGAGGTTGTAGCGCCAGGCACCCACCAGCTCCTGGTCCATCGTACGAGCTCGAGTGAGCTGGCGGGCCTCCTCCGAACGCTGAAGGTATCTTTGGACGTCGGGGATGAGGTCGTCGTCTTCTACATGCGAAAGCATGTCGTCAAGCATCGTAGTCGGCCGTCTTCTGCAGACAAGCTCGAACGGCGTCATCTGCGTAGTTTCCTACATAGCCGTGTTGTTCGCAAACGTGACATACGGGAGCACTTCGTCCCAAGTCTTATGTTCAACGTCGACGTACATCCAGGACACTTCAGATCAAAGAAGATTATTCTAGGCTGTTGACGTCAGTTCTAAACGCTCTCCCTAACAAAAGAGATAACACGTCCGGCATAAAAATAAAGAATGGAACACGGGCTTCACATTGGCACACGGAAAACACAGATAACAGAGCCCGGCGCAGCCGCTTCGGCACAAACATGAACAAACCCAATGAATGGTTCGCGGCAATATTGAATCCGGAGTAGTAGCACAAACAAATTCGGCCACCTACGCAATGGAGATGTCAAGACCGAGGAAAAAGCGGAGCTGCTGGTCTTCAATAGGTTTAACTCTGCTTTAACTAATAACAAGAGGGACCCAGATTCAATTCCCACCACGGGAAGCGTCTTTTCTTCGATCTCGCACTCCCCACGCCTACTCGTGGTTCTTTGTATCCTAATTTTGGTGGATTAAATGTAGGGTTTAACGCACCGACGCAAGGCAGGTGATGAGGCACGCTGAAGTGGAGGGGCTCCGGATTAATTTTGACCATCTGGGTATCTTACCGTGCGCCGAAATCTCGTAGATGCGGTCGTTTCTGCTTTTCGCCTATATGAGAAAAGCGGCCGCCGCGCCCCGGAATCGAACACGCGACATCGTGCTCACCAGTGCAACGCCTTAGCCACTGAACTACCGCTGCGGGGGCTCCTTGTATTCTCGCCACTTTCCCTCACACTTCTTGGCCTAGCATTTTGCTCCTCTCAGCTTTTCTGCGCGAGGTTTGAGCGACGCAGAATAAAACAAAACTATCGTTTTGTGTACACGTTGTAACTTTATTTGTGGATTTGTATGAAGTGTGAATGATGTTTAGGGTCGCTCCAAAACGACAGTGGTCGTGCAGCCTGAAATAATTGCTAGACTTTGTGCGATATTTTAGCGCGCAGCTTCCTTAGCATTCTCGTCAAGTATTTGGTAGGGGGTGCGGCCCCGCCGTGATGACTCCCATGTTTGTATGTCGTAAACCACCTGTTTATCTGGGTGATGCCTAGGATGGCACGGCGTCGAATATGGAGTCACGTGAGACATCAAGGCAGGTCATTTTTAGAGCCGGTTAGGCTCATTGCCTGTCAGCGTACATGTGTATGTCATACGGTTGTGCCCTGTACCCTGTTAAACTCGCATTGCAAATTGGTGTGCCAACCAGGAATGTTATTGCGTACGGTCTAGGCTTAGGGTGTTATATATACTAGCATTATGGGATATATGCCCTAATTAGGGTGTGCCTGCCTAGACTGGACAGATTTGAATCAAGCCGCCCGCTCGTTAGTAGTGCTGAAGCACACTGACTCGGATACGCCACAGCCGAGCTAAGCCACAGAGTAAGGCCCAATGTAGCATTAGCCAGAACGGTAAACGTTGGCAACTCCGAAGTGCGCAGTAAAGTGAGCTATGCAATTTTCGTTATGGACATTCGTCATGAGCACGGTGTAAGAGACGATGAAAGTGGACGGAACACAAGGCGGGCGCTTTGTCGCACCTCCTTTTGTTCGTCTTTTCCAGTGACCTTTGTATTCAACACAGTGTGTAAAACTCATAAAGACAAAACTATCCCTTCTTATCACTTCAATAAGTTAACCTGTGTAATCTTGTCAAGAACGCCCATTGTGTTTTTTTGTCCTGATAGCACCACGCTTTTTATGACCTTTAATTTTCTTCCCCGTTCTGCTCAGAGAATAACCTTTTCGGTAAAGCCTTCATCAGACTCTTTGTTACGCATGATTCATATGCCGGGATTAGTTTTCACTAGGCCCCATTCTACACTCGGCAGTCATTTGTAATGCGTGGCGACATCTTTTGTGTGGCCTCTGCCTTAGGGAAGTACTCAATGACGTGAGCCTAGTCTTCGTGCGGGAAGGCTCTTTAAAAAACACGTCTTATCGGCGTCTTTGTCCACATAATACGATCTCGTTTGCCCGAAGCTTTTTACAATGTTAGCGCCATTGCTTCAGTGTTGTTTAATCACCCTGGACAAGAAATACAGTTTGGTAACTTTCAGTATATCCTAGCTTTATGTATAGCTTTTTGCTTGAGGCGATTGGATTGGCTATTTTTAAAAAGGGAAAGTGAATATCTGTCTTCCCCGCGATTGAGTGTAATGTACGTTATAAAAAAGAGAGATTGCCCGCAGCCATAGCCGCATTTCTCACAAACGCGTAGAAGCCATTCTAACTAATTAACGCCAGTTGTTTTCCTCAAAACCACCTGAACCCGCAGCAAGATTCGCACACTTCTTAATAACCGAGCTATTTTCGTTCATTATCATTATTGTAAATGATACTGCATTGCAGCCTATCTTCTACGCGAAATACGTTCTCAAATCTCGAAAAATGGTATCTCCACTACCAAGCGCATGAGAACAACAAACTCACCGGGAAACTTATTCGCATGATACAGAATGACTTGCCCTGTTAACTTCGTTCTAGCACAATATAACTTGCAGTCAGAAAATACATTTTAAATACCCGAAATATTCACGTTATATTAGCGCTAGACCGGGCGAATCCCGGGGTGGGCCATCATAACAACGTGTATAGCGCGCACTGCGCAAAACGTAACGCACGTAAGTAGCCCCCAAGTCCACATTCGGCGGATAAGGTATTGTTGCAGATGGATACTGCGTAGATTTTAGGCATCGGTAACCGCTACACAAATGACTCAAAATTATTTTGATATAAGAACGAGATGGGGCATACTCCTGAGGAAAACATGTGTAGCCATGCATAGCGACATAGTATAACCGATAGCCCCAGTCGCCTCTATACAATGACGCAATATTGTACTATGTCTGTAAAGTAAAGCAGACAGAATACCTTTCAGAGCAACGCCTAATTTCTAACGAATGCTCCGGAACCCTCAATCTAATTGGCAATTTGCAGTCACCGAGTACTTTGATCGTATGACATGGCAGGGTGCTCACCTGCCTTCTGGAAAGAACTTGTACTCCAAGCCCGCATACTATAAATTCCAGGAACTATACAAATATAGTAATCTCTGCACGCTGAACGTTACTGATGAATGGGGGTTTGAAATGATGCACCGTGTGCATGTATTTCTGAAAGAGCTTCCCTATTATAAATAAATATTCTTCATCCGGCTGTAGAAACTATGTTTCACAGAAGAAATGTTTTCTTCGGTGCAACACCATGCCCATATACAAACAGATCATCAGAAAATTACGCGTGGAGTGCTTAAATGCTTCTACAAATTTGATATGCAAAGACGAAGCTAAGAGCCAGATCACAATATTTGGTGTATTTTAACGCCCGCTGCCTTTTTTCGTCTGTTACCTGCCGCGTAAGAATGTATTCTCTGTTCGAAAACATAATGAAATTAGCCTTTGTCAACCATCCAAATTTCAATAAAACGTTCCAAAATTTTTTTTGCTCTTTGTGTGCAACAATGCAGCGGTTCTGGTATCGTATTAGCAGGATTACAACGCTCCCCCGATTTGAACGTGCAAGCAAGCCTACTTCTGTAAATTTCAAAAAATAATGTGACGCTTATTATACCGCACACTGATTGATTGTTGGGTTAACGAGCTGACACAACGCAAGCGATCAGGTGCGCCGTAGTGGAGGGCTCCGGAATTAATTTTGACCCCCTGGGGATCTTAATCGTGCGCCTAAATCTCATGAACACGGTCATTTTTGCTTTCGCTTCCATCAGAAAAGCGGGGCCGCCGCTGCCGGGAATCGAACCCGCAACCTTGTGCTCAGCAGCACAACACAATATTATACCGCGCAGATATACAAGACATACACGATGTACCTGTCAGAGGGGCATGTTAACACAAAAGTGTTTAATTACGGGGTACAACAAGATCTTACCAAGGTCATATCCTTCCCTGAAATGACATCACCAGAAACAATTGGCCGCGTATCTGCTCCTGTAAGTCGCAACTGTCCGGAAAAGACGGTAGTCTTTGTCGACATTTGTCAAGTAAATGCCTCCCTTCGCTTTCCCGCTCACCTCTCATGTTGTTCCTCTTGCGCGCGGCGCTCCTCCCAGGGTAAACACGCTAAAATTTTGCTCAGGTCAATTTAAATGCACCGCATTCCACTGTACCAGGCTGGGTGCCTAGATACCAGCGCTTCCGCACGGCGGAGACGCACGTGAATCGAGGTGCCCTACTTAAACGTTGTAAAGAACCACGTTACACTAGTCATTGTCAAGTAAATGCCTCCTTTCGCTTTCCCGCTCACCTCTCATGTTGTTCCTCATACGCCGCGCTCCTCCCAGGGTAAACACGCTAAATTTTGCTCAGGTCAATTTAAATGTACCGCATTCCACTGTACCAGGCCGGGTGCCTAGATGCCAGCGCTTCCGCACGGCGGAGACGCGCGTGAATCGAGGCGCCCTACTTAAACGTTGTAAAGAACCACGTTACACTAGTCAACGTGCGTTTCGAGCAGGACGTGGAGCCTGTCTAGTTGAAGCTTTCGTAACTGTTGCCGTTTGAATTCCTAAAATTCCACCAGATGCTATAGTGGGGCGGGCGACAGCAGGCGACCGTGTCAATATTTTTTCTGTAGTAGATGTAGCATTTTATTTCGGAAAAATCAAGCGTGTATGAATTTTTCTTATAAATAAGCACTGTAGGTATGTCTTGTGTATAATTTTCTGTCTTATATTTCGCAATGTCTTGTTCTTGTTGACAAGTATGAACAAGTATGAACTTATAAACTGGACTTCGACGTTTAGATTTCGCTGTGAGAATATAAAACTATTGCACAGACTTCTTTTCCCTTTGACCGGGTGGCTGAATTGAGTCAAAGACAGACAGACAAACAGACAGACCAAATATTGTGGGTTAAGTAGCCCAAGAAATACTATCGTCTTTAAAAGTTCCACTGACGCAGCAGCGCTAGGTTTTGAGCCCACTACAACTCTGGCCGCAAGCGGGAGGTATCAGACGCTCTGCCGACTGGGCTGTGACTCAAGCCTGTTTTAGCTGTGTTTAGAATCGCTATTCAGAAGGTGCTGTCGTCTAGGCGGGTGGGGGGGGGGGGGGGTGAAGCGAAGTAGTGCGTTGTGACCTTATGAGCACCGATAGTTGGCGCTACTGCTGCGGGCAGCGAACTCTGCCTCTCGCGTTCCACAATCTGAGCCCTTCGCAATGCAACCGTCTGCCTCACACGCCACGCAGCACGACCGAAGTTGTCACACCTTTGCCGAAGCTAACCCGTTAGAAGGACTTCGGTCTCCAAGACTTGCCACCCCCATTTCTCTAGCCCAAACATCGAGCAGTGAGAGACTGCGGTGTCGAGCGCACACCTCGCCGACTAGACCATGCTGACGAGAGGGAGGAGCGTGCGAAGACGGCGTTTGGACTTCTGACTGAGAAGCCACTCCTACGTATAAATAAGCTAAATAAAATTTGCTCCCTCCCTGCCTCCCTCTCCTCTCCTCTCTCTCTCTCTCTCTCTCTCTCTCTCTCTCTCTCTCTCTCTCTCTCCTTCTCTCTCTCTCTCTCTCTCTCTCTTCTCTTCTCTCTCCAAGCACATACACAAGACGGCAGCCGACCCGCAAATTATGCTCTTTTCGCTGCAGCGAACCGTGACTTCACCAAACAATTCGCTGACAAACAGTTCGGTTTCGCTCGCACGGTTTTCGAGCGCCCGTGGTTTCAGTCGCATTTATGTAATGCACCAGCGCGTGTAATCCAGTGTCTAATGTTGATGCATCTAACGGTGCCAAACCGATGAAATATAAATAGCGATGGGCAAGTTCACATCGATGCACAATTAACATTCAGCTGCTCCTGTAAAGGAACATTTTGATTTCGTGTTGTACCGATTCCTATGAAAGAGGGATCAACCACCATTTTTACGCACGCAACTGTGGCAGCAAAAATTTCTTGTGATTCATAAGTTTGCTTATCCAGCTCCTGCTGCCTTTAAAACTAAAGTGGGAACCATTAGAAGCCGGCTTCGGTTTTGAGCCAGAGTGTAAGGCGCGGAAATTTTAACGTTCTTTTTAGCGAAAAAAAGGGTGCATGGTAGAATTGTGAAATATGGTATTTTGCGCACGTACTCACTATGCTAAAGGCCGCTTGTAAAGTCGTAAAGTCCTGCACAGACTGCTTGCTAACAGCGGGTATACGATCGGAGATGCAAATTATGTGACAATCACTGTCTATGTTGCCACTGGATCATCACAAAATGCCACAATGCGAGCATATCGCAGTACTTCCGGAAATCATACTATTGTGAAACTTAACTGGTAACTTTCCGAAAAACTACATGAGGTGGCTACAAGGTGGCAACTGGATGCGAAGCTTCGGGCGAAAAGCTGTTCAGAACCTATTGCAAGCGACATCAACACGGGGATTTATGGGAGTGGCGATTGAAGCGCGACGAGGTGTTGAGAAAACAAACACTAACAACAACAAACCAAGTTCTATTCTAGAATAAGAGAAAATTTATAATGTACTAAAGATATTTATTTCGGAATCATATCTATTTAGGCACAGTGGGCAAACAATATATTAAAATGTTATTCATTGTCAGAAACCTTTTTTTAGCACCCTCTGAAGAATTGCACATGGCATTGCTCTGTGATGCCGTCCAGTAGGGTTCGGAAAGGCGCACGTAAAGTTCGTCTGTTACGAAACACCCCTCAGGTGTTTTAGTTCGCGGATTTGCATTCGTTTTTCCTTATTAATTTGCTGCGAGCTTAGCTTTTTCGTTGCGTGGAGCTGCGAGGTGCGTAATATCGCGGGTGAACATGTTTACTACTGTGGCCCATGGACATGGCGTCTTACGGGGCGATGCTACCAACCGTTAGAGCCGAGCGGTTTCCTCGGTACCCACGGACCTGATTTGCTGTACATGGTTGCCACAGCCACTCCCCTACGCCTGACGTTTCCCTGCACCGTTTTCCTCTTATTTCCCCTTTTGTAAAGCAAAACTAGTACTGTTAATACGTGCACGGCAGGTTGTGTAAGGGGACGTCGTGGTGCTTAGAAAAAAAAATGGGCCTTAGCTTTATGTTATGTCACGATTATCGCTTTATTTGACCTCAGGTTTGGCTCGGAGCAAGTGGTGTCAAATACTCTAGGACTTCTTAGCGTATTACAATAGCCAGTATTGTGCGAAAGTAGGATTCAAACGCTTCGCGTTAATTGTCTATCTCAGTGCCTTCTCCATATTGCTTTACACCGCTTGTAGTGATCGTTGCTTCCCGCGCTGGCATGCGCAAGCAATCGTTCCATCACAGTACTGTGTTGCGCTGCTCTCTGCTGTGCTCTGCTACATCTTTCCTGCTTTGAGTTTTTACTTACTGCCGTCGCGTTCTTTTTCATTGATGCCTTTTTTGTCTTTTTACTTATCTAATGCACCCATGAAATTGCAGGCGTGAATCCTGGGGGTAAACCTATCTCTACTTTATAAGACGCCGGGACAGCTGCGGTTCAGAGTGGTGTGCTCGCTGCACTTTCGTGTATCGGCATTTCTGCGGCACGGTTTCTGCGTCAACATGCAGGGGATACCGTATTTTCTATTATCGGGTTTTTCCGGCGCGTAAAGAAAATCATATGCATATAGCCTCCAAGAACACCTCGTACTTATTTCTGTACGTGCTGATTTTGTACCGCGTAATAACGTTGTTATATGTTTATCCGGGAATAAAATGGAAATTTCATGATTATGCAATGACTATACGTTATTTCGGGTCTTAGAACTCAAGCACACAAACCGCGCACGCCTTATATACCCGTGATCTATAGTTAAGGCACGCACGGAACCTCCGTATGTGCGACTCAAATACACAACCAAGCAGTGGCGTAGGCAGGAATTTGTATCAGGGGGAGGGGGCACGTTTTTGATATTAAGTAGGGGCCGGGCGGCAGACAAGTGTGGTTCAGTGTGTGTCATTCTGTGTTCTGTATCCCATGCAGGAACAAATTTCTGGGGGTGGGGGTTACTTGCCCGGTTTGCGGTGTGCCACTCACTGCAATCGAGATAAACTGCTTCCTTTTATACAGCACCGGAAGACATGAATAACGAATAAAGTTTCAGAGAAAAGGGAAAATGTTTTTAGCAATACCGAGGCCAATCATACGACAGTATGCTTAAGCACATTTCTCTAGTCACTCGCAAAGGGCTCGGAAACTTTCGTCGGATGGCAATGACATGAGTCCTCATCCATCACAGGCCTCCTAAAGCTAATTTGGAGTAAAATTTTCGCGCTAGTGCCCCCTAGATGACATAATTTCTTGACCGTATCTTGCGTCACGTGCGGTTTTTTTTTTTGTTCCACCGGAAGTATTCCCTCCTCACACGGATGGCGCTAAGCGCCATGAGCAGCTTAATAGCCCACATTTTCCTAACGTATGGGCTTCTATGGAAGCTTCGCTACCGGATACATTTACCCTGGTGGCCAAATTAATAAAATAGTTTTGCATTAGCAATGAATAAAATATTCGGTACACGTCCGGAAAATTGAGCTTATAGAAAACAATATAAGCTATGCTCGGTTAAATTTACGTTGACATGTTATTTGCAAAACAAAACACTCAAAGCGGCTTCAAAAAAGCGAAATGAAAAGCGAACTGACAACCGAACAAGAGATCAAGAAATCAACATACTCTCGCATACATGCGCGTGGTGGAAAACGCTGCTAAAATAAAAGGTAGAAAACACCGAGAGTTTAGAGTTTTGGTCTGAGAGGCACCAACAACAACAATTGCGTGCAATAACTAGCACAACTTCTTTTTCTAAAGTTAATTTCTCAAAAATAGGAAAGAAAGCGGCGTGTCCTTCAGTTGCCTCATGACCTGCGTTAGTGATGTGGCCTGGGAAGCGTCCCGTAAGCCGCTGAAGCTAATAGCCATAGTATTGCATCGAATGCCCAGTGCATCTTGTCTGTGGTGTACATAGAACGGCTCAAGGGCGTAGCTTGCAGTTAGCAACCCTTACGAGAGCCAAATGCCGGACCCGGTGCTCCACGTAGATACGTTGCGGCTCGCTCAAGTAGAAAAATTGAAAAAAGAAACCTATGAATGGCGAAGGATCGCCCATGTGTGTTGCCCAGTGCAAGGCACGAGACCTAGCAAGTACAACAGGCCAACGCCGCCGGGCATGGCGTAAGAAGCTCTAAAAATATGATCGAAAGGGGCCTAAGAGGAGAACAAAAACTGAGAGCCCTTTCACTCTGTGAAAACGGATCACCCGCGAAGCTGCATGTCCTGCCCGGAATGCACGAAACGAAACACGTTTGTTTGTAACTTATGGCTGAGCATACGTCCTAGCAAATTACCCGAATGAAATTTGGAAAGATCCGAGCTTTATCGTAGCGGACGAGCGTAGAGCTGTCTATTTGCCTCCCGCGTCGTAGGAATCTCACTGTTTGTGTAACATGCCAACCCATTCCACTCTACCAGTGGGGACGACGGACCGGTCGCATTGGGCTGTTTGACGGTTACGTTTATTCCTCACGTGAAAACAACGCACACTTCATGAGTAAGGGCATCACACCTTTATCTACGCGTGCCCCCCTTCCTCCACTTCTAACACGCGCACGAATAAACCGGCAACCGGTCGTGAGCGGGTGCTTAGATGTGAATTACACCGTCGAACATGTCGCTCTCAAAGCCGTCTAAGCGGAACAAGTGATAATGGCCTACGTCGGCGTTCTAAGTGGGCCAGTTGCTGTTCATCCGGGAGGGATTTGCAGCTACACGACCACCTGGAAGATTTCTTATAATTTTTATATTTGTGTAGAACATGGCATATTTTACAACTCCGAAAAATGATTCCAAATAATTTATTTGTGTTTAGAAGTGAAGCGACCTTTAGGGAGATAAGCGTACGCTTGCTGTTTCTGAGGTGGATTCTGCACATTAAGTTTTCCCACTGAAGCCCACTCACAAAAAAAAAAAAAACGTGCAAACGGGTGGGAACCTCGCGCATGGAGGCCCCGGAAGATGATCGAGCCAAGGGCGCAAAGCGTAAGAGCGATATTTCTTGGGCTCCTGCATACGGGTAGGCGTGAAATGCAAGACGTTGGTGTTACCAGAATCCCCCTGAACGCTTCCCTGGCGCAACAGCGTAGTTTGAGAGGCAACTTTGCGTCCAACCAATAACGGACAAATCGCTCTTTCTGCACCCAAGTTCCCATAGATAAATGGCGCTGAATGGCATTTTGTATCTTTTGGAAGTTTTTCCCTGTATCCACTAAATATTGAAAGCTTAAGTAATTCAAATGCATTTTTATTCAGTTAAGCTTATAACGCAAATAGGTGCTGCAATCTGCCAGTTTTTGTTCATGAAATTGATATGTGTTTTTGTGTATGCTTATTTTTGGAAACCCGCGCGGGAAGTTACAGATAACCGTCTGTATACACCCATAACCGCTTTATGGCTAGCGGTTCTTCATGTAGAGTCTCGAAAAAGCAACGTTTCACACTTATTACGGGAGATAGACGCACATATTTTTTTTAAATGACAGAGCATGCATTTTAATGATGATAAGACCACATAAGTGCGGCATAGCCATAAAATACGAATTTGTTAAATACATTTCTTTAATTTCTTCTATGACTGCTAAGATGTGCGACAAACGGACTGGAAATTGAAAGAACCTTAGTAACCTCCGCCGATGATCCAAGCCTCATCGGCCTGCGTATTTTGAAACCGTGATGCCTACATTACGTCAACTTGTTTAGATTGCAAAAACTATTTACCACAATTTTCAATCCAGAGAATGGGCTTTATTTAGGTGTCTTTTGGGGAATCTGGTCTTCGTGTAATCTAACCGTTCTTTACAATTATTTGTTTCTTACGGCAGGGCTTTAAACCTTTTTCGCAGTTCTCTGAGAATGTTCCCGCAATATCCGTAATATATCCTAGGGATAGCCGGGGAGCAGTGGAATAAATGTGCACTGCCTCACCATTTTCAAATACTCGCGACCAGCTATAGGAAGCGAAGGTTCTAAGTTGTTGCTTTTTGTGAATCTCCGCTTGTGCCTGATAATATGCTACTCAATTTTCACTACCATATATAACTATCTAGTTCCTATACATATAGTCATATATGGTAGTGAAAGTGCCTCTAATAGGTGCATTAGTCGCCGGCGTGTCGTAATGATGAGCTACTGCTGCTCCTGAAATACTGGCTTGCTGGAATATTTGCGTCACAGTGACGGCAAAAGTGAGGTAGCTTTTTAAAAATCGATATTCGCTAGTTAGTTTTCCAGTGCTTCGAAGATTGTCTAGAAGAGGAATGTCGGAAACGCAACTGCATAAACGCGCTATGCTGAGGCACGTTTCCTATAGGAAGTGCATGCTACGCTTCCAGAGCGTTGTACGAGGTCTGATATGCTGACTGGTTCGGTGAAGAACGTCCCCGGATACCACGGGAGGCTCTACTAGATAGGTTCAACAATATTAGTTGAGGCTCCTTGGGAAACAAACAGCATTTCCTCACCATACAAGGATTTGCCAGACCTCGTTGAGTACACTTGCTAAAAATGCTCCCAATGAACGCACAATCACTCTATCGGCCTCCAGGCACTGGATGCCGATAGTGTTGGAGGCTTGGATGGAGACTTTGGGAGAGGCCTTTGTTCTGCAGTGGACACAACCGCGCTTAAGAGAAAAATAAAAGATATAAGAAAGATAACACTATATGCAGAAAACGTGATATCACATTTCTGAACAGTTATTCCTTCAATGTATTGCATTCCCAGCGTCTCCGCTGGAGTTTTTCAACGGGATGGGTTTTTAGCATTTTTATTTGGAAATTTTTGACCATTTCCAACCCCAAGGTCAGTATTTGCTGACACACTTTTTTTATTGCTCAGAAACGTGACCACAATATAATATATGTATTTAGGTAGCTGCTGAACCAGCATCTGCCAAACCGACCACACGAGATTTATACTTACACTCACCACAGATGGGGGTTCACGTTACTGAGATACACAATCACTTGTGGACATTAATACCTACTGCCTCTTCCGATTCTAGCTCTCCTCCTTGTTCGCCTAATGCCCAACTCATCATTTGGCCATGAAGAAGGGAGATCTCAAGTGACGAAGAACGATAACAAGCCAGTCATCGCACAGACAAGCTCTGCAAGGAGCAGTTCACTCTCTGCACTGCTTTTAAGCCACTCCGCGAGGCTAATCTTTGGAAACCTGATGTCTGTACACCGAAGATGGAGGAAATGAGCCCCCGGAACTACGATCCGCTGTGCAATGGGGCCATCTATGCCCTAACGACTTCCTCGATCACCTATACTTGCGTTTTTTTAATGCAACCCGAATCTAGGGCATTAGGCCTACCTCCCATATTTCTCTCCCAGCAGTACATCCGTGAAATACGAGGCTACTGACACGAAAAAAAAAACAGATAAGCGTTCACAGTTGAGAATTTTCTTTGCCACTTATATCAACCTCAATTATTGCCGTCGTTTTCTTTTTCTTTGTACATTCTCTCGTTCTCCTCACCGCGAGATTTATATACTTTTTGGAGCGCATTGTGTCCGCGAAGAACGAACCCTGACCCATTTTTCTAGTCTGGATATTTTTGGCTTTATTGTGAGGTCTATATTACACTTTGCCTGACATAAGATGAAAATACACAGAGGTTTTACGGAAGCGTGGCTTCATTGTTTTGGGTCCATTTTTTGTAATTCGACTGAGTACTGATAGCAGTTTATGATTTTCGTAACATCTTAATGGCAGTATGTATATTCAAACTCCACCGCGTAAATACAAAGCGGTTGAAATGTACCTCGTTTACCTTTAAACAAACCATCAGCACATAGCCGAGAGAAACATTAGGGTCGTTTGCGTACGCAATCACTAAACGCTAGCGAAACTAACCATTTATTCGTTAAAGGGCCAGGCAACTGATTGTAACGTTTCTTGTGATAGTGCTCTAGACTAACCTTCGGAAGCGGAATTTTTAGATCTACCAGCCTTAGGTGTGCCACAAAACGAATCCTGGGAACTATGGCAGTGAGCTGTGTGCAACCTACTCTTCCGTATACGGCAGATGAAAAGCGGAATTTAGTAATATATCCCTACCTAAAACAATAAAATGCAGTCATTCCTTTTTCTCCCAGTGACTTCAATCACTACTTTCTTGGTCCGTTCGAGTCCAATATTGACCACTGTTGGCTACTGTTGACCCAGTGCCCTGCAGTGGGCCTAAGTGGGCTGTTGCCGCTGATGATAATGATTCGTATTGTTTTATTCAATTTTTGAATGATGGGTTGAAATCAAGGGAAAATCCTGTATGTATACGCTGGTGTCAAGTTGTGACACTACATGGCCGCAGCTTGCACAGTTCAGAAAGCTTTGGGCAAGTTTAGAAATATTATATCCAGTTTATTTTAAGATTGCTTGCGCTTAACTCACAGTATAAAGTGGTGGCTTTCGTACAAGGTGCAGGAGACGCACTCCATTAAAAACGGTTGTCTCCCCTCCCTATTGAAAATTTAGCACCAGAGAGAGATTTATTTTTTTACATAATTTTTCTGGCTATGCCTGCACAAACGCATCCACAAGCGCTACATAGACGTTGAACAAATCATACTTCATGAGCCATATTGGCCTCCTGCGACAGTATGGGCAGCTTAGCTGGAAAATGTGATCCTGCTGCCTACGTAATACTGGATGCTGTCTTGCAGAATAAAAAAGTCGTTACAAGGGCATCCTTTCTTTTATGACAAAATCTGCTTCTTAAAGACGGTATTAACGCAGTTCGGGAAAACTTCTAAGGCCGTTAAACGATCATAACGCATGCTTAGCCTACACTCAAACCATGGACTACCAGATAGAACACGTTAATAAATGAACCTTTATGAAAAGCAGATGATAGTTCACTGATACCCGTGTGGTTGTACGAGCCTCTGCCTTTTTATCAAGTTGAAACAAAACCTTCGCATCCAGGCTGGGTACCTGCCGCTTGACTTCCTTAGTTTACAGTCATTCGTACTGCCTCACTCTACTCCGGAGGTTTTATAGTGAGCTTACATTGTATGTCTCTGAAATCCCTTGAAAAAGCCGATCATGGCCGCCGAGGCACCGGAACAACGCAAAGTTCCCTTTGCCTTAAGATATCGACATCAGGCTGCATGCACATGCCCAAATGTTTCAGTGATAACGTAAGGAGCATCGCAGGGTCTATTGCAAACGAGTGTACACAGTGTAACTGTGGCTGCTGTTGTTCTTCAACGCAAAAAATCAATCAAGTTGGAAATTTGGCTTATAATAAAGTCGATGCACAGCGAAGTGAATTCACGGCAATTGTATGTCAATAACGGGGCAAAATACAAATGCTCTACTGACAACATGCAGTGTAAGTCATCCGAAGCACCAAATACACCAATAAGACAAACTATAATGCAACACATAAACTATGAGTCGTGAAGATTACCTTCCATGTATCGAGACCGCACCGAAGAATATATGCCAAGCTCTCCTAAATACCGCAAATCTCGCAGCACAGACAACAACCTAAAGATTAGCTTAGTGGGTGTAGGAACGCTAAAAGCGACCCAAGCGTAGTTTTTCTCTCAATCGACGAAACCGGGTACACCGACGCTGCAAGCATGGATTTGTTGTTTATTTTAACTGTACAAACACTTATGTTAAAGCTGGGCGCAACACATTTACTCAATATTTTGAAACCAGCGGCATCACTAGTGCTCACGCAGGACGATGTTAATTTCCCAGAGAACATACAGCTGTAAAGAGTCACGTGTTGTCACATTCTTCTCATGAGGATCTAAAAATTCAGAGATAAAAACGAAGATATATGCTAATGACGTGCGTTATATGTTGCGTTATGTTTCCTGAAGAATAAAACATATTGGGAGTGCGCGCCAGTCATGTCTCCGCTTCATGTTACCTACGACTATTGCTCTTAGTTTTAGAAGAATCATGAACGAATTCTCCGAACATCATTAGTTATTCGACATAACTACAGCTACATGTTTTCTCCCCGAAGTCGTTTTCTGATACGCGCATGCCCAAGTGTCCACTCACAATGGAAAGATTGTATTTCAACTAGGTGCAAAAAGAAACGAAAGTTGAAATGGATACTGCAAAAACAAATACAGTCGGTTTTATTGTTTTGTGTAAAGCTGCAGCGTATATTCCTAATGGGGCCATGAAGGCAAAAGAAGTTTAAAAAAGGACTGTTTTTTCCCGTTTACTATTGATACCCATTTTATAGCAAACTTCAAAGAACTAATCGACATGTTAGGGTAAACAGATGAACCGGTGTCGCCTTCCCAGTTCGTTTTAGGCGTTTTTTCTGTGATGTCACGTTGTCTTGTTTGTGCAAATGGCGGACGCTGAACTTGCGGATGCCAAGGAATAGTTATATCACTGGTGTCGGAGCGGGCATCTAAAACACTCCTAAATTGCTTTCAGTCATGGCCCACAATACGTCACTTCTGCCATATTGCGTCACTGCGGCGCAAAAGTCGAACGTTTTTTCATTAGCGATATGTTTTTACTGCTAAAAAGCGTCTATCGCATCTAGAATGTTACCCAACTTATGTTACCGAAGCCTAATACCTCCAATTAGAGTAAATTTGTATTTTGTTTTAGTGTTTTTTGTAGAAATATGCATCTTGTTCACATCCGGCTAAACTCTTGCAAACGGAGAGAGGCCTTTCACTTGCCGACACCACTCGCTTTTGGCACGTTTGTAGGCTCCACCCTGGAAATGCTGGAACACCACTGCTGATCCACCTTCTGCCTCTGACGCATTAAACGGTGATATATTCGGGGTTCTGGCGCGAAAGAGGGCTTCTACTCATTGGCATCAAAAAGCGGCAAAGGTAGCCGTAGATCTCCCCAAAAAATATGTTCGGGGAGGAGGAGACAGGGGGAAGGGTGAAACCAGGCGAGTCCAATGCCCTTGTCTATCATGAAAGCCCACTGCCGATAGCTATTTTTTGTGGCATGGTAAGCACAGAGCTTAAACCACTAATGCAAGCTTTAATTACATTAGCCCTTTTGGGATACACCTGGAAAGACTGAACAGTAAAATTTGAAAGCTGATAGCTGATGCAAAACAAGCGACATTTGGACAAGTTCGTGTCAGTTTTACATGTTGAGGAGCCCGAGAAAAGGAGGAAGAGAGAGGGCGAAGCTAAATTCTGCAATAATTTTATTTAAAACTAATTTTATTCAAAACGGTAGACGTAACTAATAAGATCAAATCTACGTGCCCACGTATGGTGCCCTCATACCTAGCTTACAAACATAGCCGCAATTGCACATTGCGATCGAAATGACCAGCTCGATCAGAATAACAATTCATGAACGCGTTCGAACCATTGGCCAAACCAGTTTGTGTGTAAATATGAGATTATCCGAACCCAAGAGCTAACTGAAACATTGTCTGACCAATACGATACTCCCTATAGCGTAATTACATCACAGCGCAAACTCCAGCTTCCTTCGTTACGGTAAATTTTGCGGAAGTTTTTGCGCGATCAGCCCACTCCCGACGGCACGCTCTGCTCTGGCGTTATCTCAGAGCGCGTCACTGCCACCCAGCATGTTGTGATAAATCGTGTTTGAACCTCCCGCGCGAATGTCTCGTGGTTCGGATGAGCCACTAGAAGACGAAGACGACGAAGGACTGATGTACATGTAGGATGCAGCACGTGCTAGGCTTCTGTGATTTTGTGGATTTAAAAGACCCTTGCTTTCATGCATGTATGGTTTTGCGTCTCCTTTCTCAGCTGCGTCTAGGCGCCAAGGCGCGTTGTTCTTACACGTGTCTTGCGCGGCCACGGCATACTGCCCTCCCCCTCACTCTTTCGCCAATATTTTTTTTCCCCCCTGCTGCTCCCCTATCTGGCTTCTACTTCTGTTCCCGTTCAGATAAGGTCCAGATGGTCCTCTGGTGAATGAAGGGCTCACACAATCTTTCCTAAGAATAGGAGAGCCTGAGGGAAATAAAACCCAACAGGTTCGCTCACGGCGAGCTTTAGAAAGGGGTTCTCCCCCGATGACTCACGGCCGACTTGTTTCTCGAGTGCAAGGAAGTTGCGCAGATATTGGTTCGCCGCTTTCACTACCAGCGCTAGTCACAATTCCTGGCACAATGTTTCACCCCACCATCATCCCCATCCTCGAATGTGGAACTTTGTTTTTACATTTGGACAGGCGGCAACAAGCTCTGTGCAGCGGCATGCGATGCGCACAGGCAGCGCGGCCGCCGCCGGTCGCCGCGTAGCGCAGAGGATCTGGGGCCGGGTCGCTGCTCAGCCGGTCAGCGGAACGTGGCATTGCTGCGCATACGCATGTTTTAGAATAGGGGAGCCAAACGTTGTCGCCCCCCAAAAGGTAAAGGAACCAAAGCGCAGCACGCTAGTTCCCGACGAGCTTTAGAACACCTTCCCAAAGCGCTCCAGTCGACTCAGGTTGCACGGATCGCGCTGATGTTGGGACGTTTAGGCTTAGCACCAAGGGAGATAGTTTGTGGCTGCTATCTCTACAATTGCGGATGACTATTCTTAAGACAGTTTTTCACCACACTATCATTCCCTTTCTCGCATATGGAACTTTATTCCTACGTTGATAGTCATTCTAGCGATCGGTGCTGTGCTCATTTTTGCGCGCAGGTAACGCCATCAATCGGCCTCTCGCCTCATCTCGTGCTCGGGCAGGTCCGTTTGCTGTCGTCGACGAGCCTCTGCGAGCGGTCGGCGCTCCGCATCGCCATACAAATTCGGTCACCTCTTTCAAAATCACCTTGGATGACAATCCCTAGCACAATGTTTCACCACACTATCATCCTCTCTTGCACGTTTTCCTTGCTTTTCGCGACGGCCTTGATTCTGGACGGCAGCGAAGAGCGGTCGCTATCGCGGCATGCCTGGTGCGAGCCGTTCCGTGCGCCGTACGGACATGCACGACCGGCGATTGTGCGGAGCGCTTCCGCGCGCAGAACACGCTTCATGCTTTCAGCTTGCTTCATTTCTTCTTAAAATCTAGCTATTCAGCTAAGCTGTCGTCACAGCCAACAACGTTGATCGGGAAAACGAGCAAGAAGTTCGGGAAGCCCAGAGCGCTGTGGTCCCACAAATTTTCTAATTCCCTTATAATATTGGATGAGGAACTTCGGGTACCTCCGCATTTGTTTGAGCCCGTCGCTTAGCGAATGAATCACAGAGCACCCGACGACACGGCCGTCCCCGCGACTACTCGTGAAGGCAATGTAGTAGCCAGGGAGGCTGGGGTAGGAAATCCCTGGTATCTAGGAGTCGCTTTAGGGAATCTCACAGAGCATTACGGTTAAAAATAGACGCGGAAGCAACTCTACACAATAAAGATTAATAAACTGCAGATTACAAGCCTGCTTAATTCAGAACATCGCCCAGAATACTGGGACACAGCGAAGCGCGGCGCACGTCGCTGGCCGTCTTCCGAATATGACGCTACTTCCGGTCGTTGCCTCTCGGTTTCTCGGTCTTTTGGCGATGCGGCAGAGAGCAGTGGGCGGGGCGTAGGGTCAACTTTAAGACGAATACCACTGTCCCCAAGCTAGAAATTACGAAATAAACTTTACAGGCATAAACTGACCAATGTAATAATTGTAAAAAGTACAGTTTTGCCCAGTTTTAAAAGCGCTTCAGTAGCCCTTTAAGAGCTGGCGTTTTAAAAAGGTGCCATTCCACTATGTCGGAGTGGAAAAGTAGCCAAAGCTTTTTATGACATGTCATAGGCGTGACCCGTTGGCGTGACGCATCAGAAAATTTTACGTTTCTCATGACGCAACGGTGGTCATCTCTAAGAATGAGTTTTGCACCTCGTGCTAAATGCATACACGCTACCTTAGCTATATACTCTGCTGTGATTTAATGCGCTTAACCTCCGTTTGTCGAACAAACGCTCGGTTTTCGAGGTACAGCATGCAGTGGAAGCGCAACGATTTCACGCAAAGGACGAAACGCCGATGATGCTCGGCGCAATGCCGTTGTAGGGCCGAACGCCCTCTTACTTCTCCTGCCCTCCACCCCCCTCATCGCAAGCATCCAATTAGAACGAACCAGCACTTGGCCGCGTTCACTATCGGGTAAGTAGGTGGCGCCTCATTCGGAGCGGAGAACCGCTCGTGCGGTTGCTTGACCTGAGTGCAGGAGGCGCTTGCTGAAAGGACAGGCGAACGATACCAGATGTTTGTCGAGTTTTTACTCAGAATAATAAGCTTGTCTGAAAAATAAAAACACATTCACCTTTCGCAAAATGTTTTTCCGAACCCGGATAGCTCTGCACGATAAACACTTTCCATTATAGAACTGGTCCATAAAATACTCATCACTTTCAACTTCCGGTTTTGTGATAGCACGCCGTTTCGGCGGTGTCCGTAATGTAAGTATGGCGTCATAATGTCAGGTAAGCGGAGTGTCGTCTTAGTTTTGCGAACATGTAGCGTTTTCAACAAATGTAGTTGTGAGTTCGGCGACGTTTTGTCTTCTTCATTTCTAGTTTATTCGCCTACAAAGCTGCCCCTCAAGATGTTCAATATGAAGGTTACGTAGCCCACTGCAAGTGAAGGTTCTTCCTTTTTAGTTCGCACTGACCATGTTTTTTTTTTCATTTTGTTGTCTTCCTCTTTCACATTGTCCCTCTGTTTTTATTTCTGGCAGTTTCAAATTGGAAGTGAATCCCTGCGTGCACCACTGCTTCCACCAAATAGTATTAAAAAGGAGGGTTCGCCGAACGCCATAGAATATTCAAAGGAGAGAAACGCCATGACAGCGCGCTGAAATTGAAAAATAAAATTCGAAGCATTGTCCCGCAGAAACAAGAGCTGCAACCCAGATAGAAAAAAATGGCATAGTCTTTCATGCAACATGAAGAAAAAAGTAATGAATCGTTTACCGTTTATCGAGTAATGAATTGTTTAAAGAGTCATGCCAAAATGTACCGCGATAGGATGAATGTATTTACCCTACGCTGCTTCTGGGAGCACCGGTGCGCGGTTATGATTTTGTGTTGTTGTCCTCTCCTTTATGTCCTAATTTTTGCGCGCTGTTTTACTACTATGGTTTTTCTGATCTCCCTACGCTTGGCTGAAACCCCTTCAATGGACAACTTCAAAACTTTCTGCGGGCATGACTGCCTAGGGGGGGCCTAGTATTTATGCGAGGAAAACGGGAAACACGGAAACAGCTGACCAAATTTTTGGAGAAAAACGCTGAGCACCGCGTGAGATTATATTCTGCACCCCACTTCTCAAGTTGCTTTTTTCAAACTAAAGCGAACCTCTTGGCTTTCTTGTTCCACGTAATGTACAAGCAAAGCCTTATAGCAACGACGACTGGAGGGTGAGGTGACTGTGAGAGGGAAAGAGGTTCGCTAGCTCTGCCGTCAAATTTTAAAACGACATACAATTTTCTACCAGCATGCTACCGCTGGGCGTGCTCATTTTGGTGCTAATGCGACAGAGAGGTTCAAAAAAGGAAAGATATTCGAGGCCCAGCATTGCGAAGCAGGTATTCTCAGCTCTTCTCTCGTGGACACACACTAAAATTGATGATGTCACCAATAGCAACAAAACACTTTGGTAGGTTTCATGCTGTGGCATCAGCCGGTAACATGTCCGCTGTACACCGTCAAGATCTCTTCAGTTTAAAATAAATATTGTTACGTGGCGGTAAGGCAGGAATGACAGGAACCGTGGTAGGTGATGAGCGCCGCATGCACCACAATATCATTTTACAGGTATAGATTTACAGGTCCGCCATAAAGAAGCTCGCGCTGTCTGCAGCCACACAACCGATATAGAGCTTCCTCCGTCCGTGGAGGCTGTGACCACAGAACAATATCTTATCCATATTTTCCTACAAGAAGGACAAACCTTCGAGTACTTCTTGCACTCGGATGGAAAAAAGACATACATCACTGTTAGATTTAAACAATCGTTTTGTTGCTTATCAATTTCTATGTGGTGTAGTTACCAGCTGTGTTTTTTCTCTGCAGTTTTGTTACCAGAAACGGTGAATCCTAACAAAATTGTGTTTAATCTATTTCAACTAGTAGTGTGTAGATGAGGTAGAAAGCAATTGACTTCTTGTGCCATCACGAGCGAACCAAAATATTGCCATTTTGTTCAAAAAATGTTATCCTTTCCTCAGGAACTACCGACGTACCCATGTATAAATTCCAGAATTGCAGCAGATGCTGCCATTACTCATAATCTTACTCTATCAATGCCAATGTCTCGACAAAATATTTCTAAAATCTTGCCGACTGTAAATTATATTCATTAGAGTCCGCGAATCGAACTCAGTATAGTCGTGCCGCTAATTCTTGAATAATATTGAGAAGGAGCAATTGGGAATCGAATGTAATAACCCCAGTACGCGTTATTTTTCTTTTGGCTGCGTAACCTCAACAATAAACGATTAAATTCTACCTTATTTTAAGGAACAAACTTTCAGTTCTTTACGGTACAATTATGAAACTGTAGAAACTATTCTGCGAATTTCCTAAAGTCAATTTTGTAATCTGTAGTCGCTAAGCGAGAAAACTGTTTCGTTGAAGACTTTTTATTGCTTTCGATCATTTGGACCCTCTTATCATTCCAACGTGGGAAGTTTTTTCAGGTGTTTCTGAGGTCCATCGCTGACTTTCCGAGTGTGACAATGTGCCGAACTGTATTGATATTAAAGACGTCATTGCGTGATAGAATTCGAGGTAAGTCCTCACTGTCATCTTTTTGCATGTGTATTTGGGTGTGTTTGTGCGAGTGTGGTTTCCCTTACAATCAGGGCCCTTGCAGAGATGGTGGGAGCAGCTGTGGTCGCAATGAAGTAACTCACCAGAGCACGAATGGACGTGCACGTCTAAATAATTCGTCCCTATGAGGCAGCAAGGTGACAGTTTTATGCTGCAGGCCCTGCGAAGTGCTCGTTTTCTTTCGCGTAAATCAGCATTTGTCAGCCCTCCCCAGCAGCCATTTGAGAAACTGTGCGGAGCTGTTGTCTCAGTCCTCCAGACGGTTTATTCCGGCAATAAAACGGACCCTAACTGAGATACGTTTCTCTTCCTTCGCCGTCTATGCGTTGACGCGTAGTGAGCTGGTCGTAAAGTGAAATGACACTGAGCGATTTCATTGTTCACTTTTACGCGAGTCCTGTACGTGAAAACGTAATATGAATTGCAGATATTGCTTCTCCGAAACTATGAGGGCTATTCTGCTAGCCCCAGAACTTCTTTGAGACGTGCACGAATCGCGGCAATGGTCCCACAAATAAAAAATTTCAACTAAAATGAATATTAAGAAAAGTTAAACAAGATTGCAAAAGATTTATGCCTTTCCTATTCTGTGTAATACAAAAGAAAGGATTTTGGTTGACTTCAGGCATGGCAATCTACTGTATGGAAGTGCGTTAAATATAGTATTTTCTCACAGGGGACTCATAGATTAAGCAGGACAAGGTATACATGATGGTTTTTCTGCCATAATATATTTGTGCATTTTCCGGCATGCCCTCTGCACATTAAAGAACCGATATTTAAGGTAATAAAGCCTGGGCCGAAGAAACAGTTGCGAGACATAACGCCGATGTAAACAAAACAGGCATACATGTAGGCGCTTGCGCGCGTGCTTGTCTATAACGTTGTGTGGTGTATGAGTGGGTGGGTGCTTGCACTTGTAGTGGTGAGATTTGGGGCGGTTTCTGCGAATGTGTGTGCGTGCCTGAATCGCTGAATGTGTTGTGTGTGTATGTGTTTATAATATGTGGGTGTGAACGAGTCCTGGTCAATTTCACTTAGAGGGGTATGTGCCAAACTCCTTTTAGTGGTAGACAGTAACCTTAAATTTCAATCCGGTGCATACACAACAAAGCAATCATTTGCGGCCCCAACGGGGAAAGCGGAAGCACCGTCAAATGGGAGGTGCACACGACCAACACAGCCAAAAAAGACCAATGTGGTAGTGCCGCGGCTATACACTTGGATAGTATTTAATCAAAGAGCTGTAGACTGAGGGAGACGGAGAGCAAACAACATCAAAGGATGACCTGGAGGACTCAGCAAGGTGTATGACCACCAAGCCAAGGGTGACGCTGCGGGAACATGAACCGTCGCGAATCAAGTCTTGGCGGGTGCGGCTCGTCTGAGCACCGGTTTAGGCTTTTCGCTGCAGGCAGTACCTTTGCACAGTGCCATCGTACGGTCGGCAGACAGCGCGACGGTCCCCACTAGCGGCATTGTGGATTTCGGCTTAGTCCATATTAGCCAAAGTTCAAAGCTAACGCCCGTGTTACGAAAGCAAATGAAACACCGAGCATACAAATGCTTTGATCGCGCAATCAGATAGAAACCGTTCGGGCAACGTCGAGGGTTCTTCGCCGTCAGGCGCGCAGTCTTCACATGTGCTCGGAGAATCATTGCCTCCTGCCCAAGGTCTCTCACACTTCTTGGCAGAGCATTTTTTCCCGTCCACTTTGAGACGCGCAGTTTTGAGCGACACCAGGTACGGATGAAACTCAAGCTTACTGCGCTTCGCTGTTAAAAAAAAACGCTTCCCATGGTGAAAATCAATCCTGGGTCACTCATGATACGAAACCGGCGTCTATCCGATTGCGCTGTCGTCGTATTGGGGGCGCACACCATTTTTGTTCGTAGCGTGGGCATTGGCTTTGGACATCGGTGGAGTTGAAGTGAACGTTGGCCTCTAACTTTGGCCGTTTACAGTTTGTACTTGATGGGTGGATTGTGGACTTTGATTCAACTCAGTTCGCATGTCGAAAGCTTTGTCTTTAACCATTTGTATCTTAAGTAATGTGCAGACCTGAAAAAAGCCATGTTGAAGGTAGTGAAGACAACCACTTCCGCTGTTTCCTTACTGTTCGGTATCTCGATTACAAAGGGGGCCGAAATTTTTATTGTCGTCTCCTGTCCTCTAAAATTTTTTGTTAAGAACGAAGCCAGTGCAATGAACGCAGATATCTTTATTGGCCTCTTTAGGCTACGTCAACCAGTTTGAGGTCCCCAGGTGTCACGTGTGCATGCCCAGGGCAGCGGCAGCAGTTTGCCATATCAGTATTGTAGCGCACGGTTTGCTCTAGGTAATATGTTCAGGGTGTTGTTGGTTAAAACGAAAGTCGTGGAAGATTTTAAAGCAAATTTGGCACACATTGACATGTGTTTCCAGCGACCCACCCTACCTTTGGTACAAGTGGGTGAAGCGACAACACGCGATTGGTGTACCCTAACCATACCGATTACAGAGCGTATGAATATCTCCTCCTCAAATGTAACGGCTGATCAACTGTCACTGGCTCTGATCATAATAGATGAAAACCATCATTCAGTGTGACCCGCTGTTCCTTCATCCTCCGAGAACCAAGGAGCGAACACGAGGGATGATGGAGCGTCAACCTTTATTCTATCCTGCACTGCATTTGGTTTTAAAATAGTCCAGTCGGCTTCTTTCCTCTGAAATAAGGTTTAGCGTCTACCACCACCACCCCAAAGGTTTAAAAGTGCGGGAAGGGTGGACGTCGAAGGATCGACAAACAATAAAAGACGGCCCAGGCCAGTAAAGTTAATTTGGTTATTGTTTTATTTGCTTCAGTTCGCCTAGGCTCTCAGCCTGTGCTATAAAAACAAGTAATTTCAGGTATGCACTTTTGTTATGAGACAGAGGACGCGATGGAGTGGGCGCGAAAAGGCGTCGATGACGAGGAAGTTGATTAAGAAGATAAGAAAGCAGATCGTGGACAGTCGCCCTTTGTGAGCATGTGCCACCCACGTGACGCCACAAGAGATTCGGCAGAATCGCGCGAAGGATAAAGTGACGGGAAAGAAGAGTAGGCAAACGTGGCTGGAAACGAAGCAGAGTTGATTCGAAGGAGCCGGGGTTCGGAAGTCCGCCTAGAATATTGCGGTAAATGTGGACTCCAGAGGCCATCTTTCAGGACGCCCGGAGACCTAGCAAGGCTGCAGTAAAAGCCGTGACTCTGACAGTTGTGACAGTATTCATGCATAGTCCTGAAAACGCCCGTTGCAGAAACGAGGCATGCGCTTGAGACGGGCGTATAAGACGAAGGCGAACATTCACTGAGATGGGACGAGGTAACAATATGGCCGTTGTAGTTACATACAGAATACAATATTAACGTCCATCCTAAAGGTACCAAACTCTATAGGAGAGTAAAAGAAATATAACAGCAGGTCCCAGTTCCGTTTCAAGACACAGCTGTGATAGACGTGGTCGGCCGGCCACGTCTATCACAGGGTGAATAAGGTGAACGATCTATTTACATTATTCACATGGCGCCGATAAAATGGTTGGTTGGTTGGTTGCCTCAGACCATGGAAATATACACAGGCGGGGGATTGGTCAAGAAGCTTACTACCTAATCGTGATGTGAGCTATATTGTTTTAGATCTCAAAATTTAGAAAACAAAATAGAGAACAGAAATCTTTTTAATATGTATATTATGAAAGTCATCATCATCATCATCACCAGCCTATCTACGCCCACTGCAGGGCAAAGGCCTCTCCCATTATTCTCCAATTACCTCGGTCCTGTGCCAACTGTGACCAATTTATCCCCGCAAACTTCTTGATCTCATCTGCCCGTCTAACTTTCTGCCGCACCCTGCAACGCTTGCCTTCTCTAGGGATCCACTCTGTTACCCTTAATGAGCAGCGGTTATCTTGCCTTCGCATTACATGCCCTGTCCACGTCCATTTCTTCTTCTTAATTTCTACTAATATGTCTTTAAACACCAGTTTGCTCCCTGACCCACTCCGCTCTCTTCTTGTCCCTTATGTTACACCTATCATTTTCCGCTCCATTACCCGCTGAGTCGTTCTCAATTTAAGTTGAACCCTCTTACTGAGCCTCCAAGTTTCTGCCCCGTAGGTGAGTACCGGTAAGATGCAGCTGTCATACACTTCCTTCTTCAGCGACAATGGTAGGCTGCTATTCATTATCTGAGAATGTCTGCATATGCACCCCATCCCATTCTGATCCTTTTAATTATCTCTGCTTCATGTTTGGGATCTGGGGTCACAACTTGGCCTATGTAGATATATTCGCTTACCACTTCCACTGCCTCGCCACCTATCTCAAACCGCTGTGCTGTCCCGAGGTTATTGATCATTACTTTAGTTTTCTGCATATTAATTTTCAGGCTCACGATTGTACTCCGTCCGCCGAGTGCGGAAAGCATGCTTTTCGATTCGTCCCTCGAGTTACTTAGCAAGGCAACGTCATCAGCAAATCTGAGGTTACTGAGGTATTCTCCATTAACCCTTACTCCCACCTGTTCCCAATCCAACGTTCTGAATACTTCCTGTAAACATCCTGTGAATACATTGGAGATATTGTGTCTCCTGGTCTGACACCCGTCCTTATAGGTATTTTACTGCTCTCCCTATGGAGGATGATGGTAGCTGTAGACCCATTGTAGAGATCCTCTAGTATTCTTACATAATGCTCATCTGCCCCCTGGTTCCGTAATGCCTGAATGCCTGTTTCGACCGGAGTCAAATGCTTTCTCATAGTCTATGAAGGCTATATATAGGGGTTCAGTATACTCAGCGCACTTGTCTATCACCTGATTGATCGTGTGAATACGGTAAATTGTTGAATAACCTTTACGGAACCCTGCTTGTTCTTTAGGTTGACTGAAATCTAAGGTTGCAGAAATTCGGTTAGCGATTACCTTGGTAAGTGCCTTGTAGACGACTGACAGTAAGCTGATCGGCCTGTAATTTTTCAAGTGCTTCATGTCGCCTTTCTTATGGATTAGGATGATGTTCGCGTTCTTCTAAGATTCCGGTACCATTGCTGTCATTAGGCATTGCGTATACAGGTTTGCCAGTTTTTCAAGTAAAATTTCTCCGCCATCCTTCAAGAGGTCTGCTGTTATCTGGTCCTCACCAGGTGCTTTGCCCCCTTTCATTTCTTTCAAAGCCTTCCTTACTTCTTCGGTTGTTACTGGTGGGATGTCTATCTCCTGTGAACTACTGTCTCGTTCGGCATTATCCTGGATGTTCCGGCTACTGAACAGATCCCTATAGACTCCTCGGCCAGCTGTGACTATTTTATCCCTATTTGTGATGACATTGCCTTGCTTATCCTTAAGTGCATACATCTGATTTTTCCCCACGCCAAGACGTCTCTTCAATGCTTTCAGGCTACCTCCGTTCTTTACAGCGTATTCGATCCTCTCTATAATATACTTCCGTATGTCAGCTGTCTTACGCTTATTGATTAACTTCGAGAGCTCTGCTAGTTCTATTCTGTCAGCTGCGGTAGAGAATGTCATGGTTTGCCGTTTCCTGATTAGATCTTTCGTCTCCTGCGAAAGTTTACCAGTATCCTGTCTAGCCATAGTGCCCCGACTTCTACTGCACACTCCGTGATAATGCGTTTAAGGTTGTCGCTGGCTTCCTGTGTCGTAAGCTCGGCTTCCTCGATAAGAGCGGAATATCGGTTCTTCAGCGCGATCCTGAATTCTTCTATTTTACGTCTTACAGTTAGTTCATTTATTGGCTTCTTTCGTACTAGCTTGTTGCAGTCCCTCCTCAAATATAGCCTAATTCGAGGTCTTACCATACGGTGGTCACTACACCTTACCCTTCCGAGCACTTCCACATCCTGCACGACGCCAGGGTTATTGCATAATATGAAGTCTATTTCATTTTTGTGCTCCCCATTCGGGCTCCTCCAGGTCCACTTCCGACTCTCCCGTTTACAGAAGAAGGTATTCATTATGCGTAGGTTATTCCGTTCTGCAAACTCAACCAGTAGGTTCCCCCTGCTATTTCTACAGCCCAGACCATTTTTCCAAACTGCCTTGTCTCCAGCCTGATTCTTGCCTACTTTAGCATTGAAGTCCCCCATAACTACGGTATACTGTGTTTTTACTTTAGCCATTGCCGGTTCCACATCTTCATAGAGGCGTTCCACTACTTGGTCGTCGTGGCTAGATGTGGGCGCGTAGCCCTGCACCACCTTGAGCTTGTGCCTCTTAGTTAGCCTAATTACAAGACCTGCTGCCCTTTCGTTAATGCTATATAGTATTCTTCTATGTTGCCAGCTATGCTTTTATTGACTAGAAGTCCCACTCCCAGTTCTCTTCTGTCCTCTAGACCACGGTAACATAGGACGTCTCCATTTTTCAGCACCGTAAAGGCTTCGCCTGCCCTCCTAACCTCGCTAAGCCCTATTGCATCCCATTTAATGCCCTCTAATTCCTCGAACAACACCTCGAGACTTGCTTCGCTAGATAAGGTTCGCGCGTTAAACGTTGCCAGGTTCAGATTTCATTGGCGGCCCGTCCGGATCCAGGGATTCTTAGCACCCTCTGCTGCGTCATAGGCCTGACCGCCGCCGTGGTCAGTTGCTTCGCAGCCGCTGGGGACTGAGGGCCGTGGGTTAATTGGCGTATTCATGGGAGGTTGTGGCCGTTACTACACCAGGGTGGCCAATCCTGCTCTGTTGAGGGAGTGCATTACCGGCAATGGTCGCCGGTGTCAGGCCGCACCCCAAGCCCCTTTGTGCAATTCCATCAATACGCGGGTTTTTTTTTAATCCGGTGGGAATGGTCCTGCACTGGGATTCGAACCACGGTCCTTCTGCACGCGAGGCGGGTGTTCTACCTCTACGCCATCGCTGCATGAATATGAAAGTAGAGTTACGAAAAAAAAATTAAATATGTGAACGCTTAGCTGGCTAGCAGGAAAACCGACCTGTCGCCGCAACATAAGAGTGAAGGGCGGACACAACATCCCTGTGGGAGACTCCTAGTGCGGAAGCGCCTAGCGACAGAACCTGGGAAGTAGATAGGTGAAGGTGGAGGCGCCTAAAGGTTGACTCCAGATGCGTGCGTCTCATTGGGGAGGAGCTGCGGCAATCAAACAGGAAATGTTCTATATTGTCGCAGAAAGGGCATTGCGGAGGTGGAGCCAGACAAGATTGATGAAGATAAACATTTAATAGAAGAATGTCCACTGACGTTTAGTGATTGCTACCTCGCATAGCCTTGATTCACAAAACGTTGGCTTCCAGGCATGAAGATGAGGGCTAGAATCGCTAGAAGAAAGAAGGGTGTCTTGCCGATAAGTATGGAGTAGTTGTAAACGTCCAAATCTTGCCCCGCAATAGAAAACTATCATTTGGAAATTGCACAACCACAGAGCAACCAAGACACATACCGGCTAATTGATCAGCGACTTCATTGTATGAGATTCCTGCATGTCTTAGAACCCACGTAGCCTAACCTCAAAAAGCTGATGAGGAACAAGACCGGAATGTGCGGATAATTGACGAATATTTTCCGGTTGTTTATTCGGAAAACACGGAGTGGAAGTCAGGAAGAATAACGACATGCGAAAATCTATGGTGAAGTTTTTGAAGAGCCAAAATCATTGCCAATAATGCCGTCTGGAAAATCGGAGTGTAATCAGGTAACCTAAGTGAAAAGGACCAATTGAGGGAGTTGGAGAATATCCCGACTCCTGCCTTCTCATCCTTTGCGAGACATCGGTAGCAATGACGATATGGGAATGAAGGGTTGACAAATGATCCTCTAGCAATCCATTGAGGATTTGGGCCGGCAAGATCTTTGTATTCGGGGGGAATATATTATCAAAGTATATTTCCACGGATGACACACTAATACAAGGAGGGCAAGCCGAAAACGGTCTGCGTGAAGTGGCTGAAGCCATGACTGTACTAGATCCATTGGCGTTCTCTGGAACCGCGGCCACTGAATGCCTTAAAAAAGATAAAGCCTCAGACGCAAAATGAACTGTGCGTCGTGCAGTAGGGAGTCAAACAATTTGATAAAAGCTAATACGGACAATAATTAAATCTATACTTCAGTGGAGTAAATCATGCCTCAAGGTGTAAAATACGGTTAGCGACATATTTTGGTAATCACAAGCATAGTCGCAAAGCCATTATCTCAACGATAAATAGGGGATATAATTTGTATGCGGCAGAACCAGAAAATAGGACGCAGCCAAACTCTAATACCGGCCGAAAATACTCCAATATATCATTATCAGTGTGTCCTCTATGCAACCCGAATTTGTGAGTACATAGCCTACGGAGCCACGACTGCAGCTCTTTCTACTTTAGCAGCAACATGTTTAATATGAGGACGCCATGTAAGCTGTCATCATAGATTATACCGCAATATTTAATTTATGTAACTTCAGGGATGGATTGCTGTACGTACAATAAGCCATAATGATATGGGGATGGTGACCGGAAATACAAAACAGCCAATTTTTTTTTCACATTAGCCATAGATGTAGCTTGCTAAGCCAATTATCTAGGGCAACCAGATAGCTTTGTAATCGTTGACACAAGTCATGAATGTCTATGCCCGATGAGTAAAAAGCATATCATCGGCATAAACGTAAGTTGATAGCCAGCGCAGGGTCCGCCAACACCTTGTTCCTCGTCGTCATCGCTCGTCTTTTCTAATGCACTTTGGGGTATTACCACCACTATTTCCCGTGACAATATTTTGCCAGTAATTATTCAGCCGTGAAATATACTTTTCCTGTTGATGCACAGAGTACGGATAGAAATGATGCTCTGAGCCATACAAATATCGTTATACCCACATCAAAACCACCAAATTTTGTTGCCGATTAGATACAGGGTGATTATATAGGTTTTGCTTAAACAGTGTGTGAACGAAATCGAGCCATACATTACAGTAAGAAACACACGCGCGGAAAAATGCCTGCCTTCAACGAAAAATATTTCGTCAAAACTGCTTGGAGGTGTGTGCTTAGATGTCATATTGCCGTCCGGGTTCATAGCCCCGTTTGCCGAAACTACAGCTCTATCGGTTAGGTTGAGCAGAAAATATATATATTTTATTATTGTAGTCCGGCCACCCACACGGATAGAAGAATGCTCGATCTGTCACTTTTCTAGCCTACGTGTACCGAGAGTCGTTACAATTTTTCTAATCAGAGCCCTATGCCAACCGTTAGGCGTACGCAACCGCAGAAGGCCTTTAATTTATTACTGAGCACTCGTACTAAGTTACGCTGCGTGGGGCATAAATTTATATTTTTTGCAACAAAAGTAGTTCATTCGTCTCAAGAACAGGGCGTAAAAAGATCGAGGTAGTAAAATCGAACTCTGTGCGGAAGTTCAAGACTACAAAAACTAGAAAACTGGAGCCGGATATTTTTGTTTAGCCATAGGATAATATGCGGCGCACTGTATACGCACGAAGCCGAGTGGTGAAGGTAGCTGAGCGCCAAGTTCAAATTCAAATTTATTCAAAAAGTACAAGGTTTTAGATAGTGAATCTAAAATGCAATGCATGTCATCGTAAAAGGTGTCATGTTCTAGGAACTTGTTTTAACGGCAAAGTGCATACCATACGAGTAGTGTTAAGTTACAATCATATAAGCTTTCTACCTCCTACATTTCATGCCGCCTTGATACGTCATAGTCGAACGCATTATGCCGTATCAGTAGCTGAGTGGTAATGCCGCCCATGAACCGGGGTGGAATTACCATTTAGCTACTGCTGGCCGCTGCGTAAGGCTATCACCCTACACTCACAATAACCATTGGAACCATAGACTCCTAAAAATGCAGCTTGTAGCAATACCCCCCCCCCCCCCCCCCCCCCGCTAAAAAAATGCAAAGGGAAGTATAATATTATTCGCAAATCAAAAGCAATTGGCAACAACAAGCTTCCAGCGCATATTGTTGTTATCACAATGCACCACTTTTTCAAGTACGCGAGAACGGAAACGTTCGTGAATTTCTCCAGGCAAAAGTCGTAGATTTATAGTACATGCACAACTCCTAATGTGCTCACCCTTTTAGAATAGTATCATCGAAGTCTGCGCGCACACAGGTTGACAGCGTGGGTCAGCGACGGAGGGACGACAGCCCCCTGCGTACCGTAATGGCACAGAACTTGGTGTTCAGTAGGTTCTTAGACTGTCTCGTCACTCTGGCGACGTGTGCGACACAGCTTGGTGGGTGGCGGGCGGCGACCAAAACTATGCTGAAAATGGGTACCATCTTAAAATTGGATGAGGGTCGCCATTTGTGGCTCCTTAACCAGTGTCGGGTACGGCTTTGAAAGCGACCGCTATCACTGCAGCTCTCTGCCTACCGCTACTACCCTGCTCTTCGCGTGGAGTGTCTGTTCTAAATTGAGTGTAGCGCGAGAAACATTAGTAAAAACAAAGTGCGCCCACGCACTCCGTACAGATGTTTAACCGACGAAGCTGTGAAGTGTAAACTGTTGTTTTCCTGTCAGTTACTTTTTATGGTTCATACAATCTTTGTCAATGCGCGCCGTGTGTTGGTGGTCATTTCTTTTGTTCGGTTCCTGCTCTACGCGTCGCTAATTGTAAATGCCGTGCTCCTCGGAAGTACACGTCCGGCGTGGCCTAACTAGTTTGAAGAGACGTGCGGCCGGTGTTTGGCATTGCAACATTAACGCTGTTCCAGTAACCGCCTCCGCCTGCCATTGTTGAACTTGAAGTTTATTTTTTTTCCTCATACAAGGCGAAATGACGGAAAGACCGGGGGAAAAGCAAAAGGCTAGAAACCTGACAGAGGGATTTCCCCCGATGGCAGTCTTGCGCGGCTACGCTACATATTAAGAAAAGTTACACAGCACACATCTTTGATGTACACCAAACACTATTTCAGAATTGCGCACACGTGCAAAAAAAAAAAAACAAATCCCTGAAAAAGCATGCATCCCGTAATAAACCAAAACCTAATTAGCATGGACATGTAGGCACACAAAAAATATCAATTTTGCCCAAAAGTGAAGTAGCTGAAAAAAAAGAAAGACAACTTCGAGAACGCTGTTTACATACACAGTCTGAAACATTACGAGAATTGTATATCATTTTTATAAGTAGTGTTTTATATTTCTTCTGTAATCGTATATTACTAAGATCGATGAGGTTGCCAACTTTATTTAGAAGGGTAGGAACTTGGTAGTTTATGTTTTGCTTCTCAAGTTAGCTCTAATGAGTGGTCTCTTTACTTACGGTTTACGGAAAGTATAATGCGGACTTAGGGCACCAGTGTCGCTAACGTATAATCTGTTGCTACTGATGTAATGTAATAACTTGACATAGTAAACTTGGGTCACTCGCAATATATCATGTTTTTTTTAAACAGTGGGCTGGTATGGCGAAGTCAAGGTGGGCCTGTATATCCTTCGAATAGGCTTAAAATCTTTAAAAAGTCCGTTATAATTTTTACAGGTCGTGGTGCACCATACTAGCGTGCAGTAAGTTAACTTAGAATAGAACAGCGTATAATACAGAATTTTTTACACCATAAAGGAATAAGTCGTGACAATTTGTATAAGCAACCAATCGATTTGCTATGTTGTACAGCTAGTTTATTAACATGAGTGTTCCAACTCAAGTTTTCCTGGAACCACACACCTAAGAATTTCTCCGTTTTTACACGCTCAAGCTTAGCTCCAAAAAGACAATATCAATATTTTTATCCAGTGGTTTGTTATTAGGCGCAAAGATAATGTATTTCGTTTTTTCGCATTCAGCTGTAACTTATTTATGTGAAGCCATACGGATAATGGTTGGAGATAAGCATTCACTATGTTTTGAAGTTCGGTAAACGAAGATGCTGTACAAAATCTATTGGTGTCATCGGAATACATAATAAATTTGGGGGAGTCAGGAATATGGCACAGATAATTTATGTATATGATGGACAGCAATGGCCCAAGTATGCATCCCTGGGGTACGCCATTTTTTATGCCTAACATTGCTGCCTACGCTTGGTTCACTTTCACAAATTGGTAGCGGTTAGCTAAGTAGCTTTCAATTAATTTTTGCACAACACCTCGAACACCGTATTAATTTAATTTAGTCAAGAGAACACCGTGGCATACCGAATCAAGTGCTTTGCGTAGGTGAAAGAATAGCCCTAAAGTGTACAGTCTATTCTCAAAATTAAGTGTAAAGTCATGTTTGATACTTAGCAGCGCTTGTTCCGTTAATTTCCCTTTCTGAAAACCATACTGCATATTGCTAATTACCTTACATTTATTGAAAAAATTCTTTAATCTGTTTTTAATGGCACCCTCAAATACTTTCGGCAAGACACGTAGGACAGAAATCGGTCGATAATTTGACAATTTCTTTCCGTTACCTCCTTTTGTACAGGCGGTATTCTGGCTATTTTAAGACGGTCGGGGAAAATTCCAGTTTCAAAAGCTACATTTATGATGGCGGTTAAAATTGGAGATATGATGTCAGACACATATTTAATAGGGATTGCTTTTATCTCGTCGAAACCGGTGGCAACATTATTGCTAATGTTGTTGATGCTTGCTTCGAATTCAGAAGGTATTACAGGTGTTAGGGCTACTGAATTTATAAGCACAAACTCGGTCAAGGAGAGTCTTTGTACATCGACATCACCAAGAGGTGTTTCATCGTAGTTAGCACTATTTACAAAATATGTGTTCGTTGCTGAAGCAGCACTGTCACCGGTCAACAATTCAGTGGGCGTTTCTATATTAAGCGTATGGCTACTATGCTTTTTTGAAGTCAGATTTTTTTATCTCATTCCACACTTTTTTTGGGTCATCACTAATTTTGGAGGATACGTTTTCACAATATCTTACTTTCCCTTTTTTATGTCAGCGTTTAACTGATTCCAAATTTTTTTAAGAGTTGAATTTATTTCTATCGCCAGTTTTTATGACATAATGATACATATTATTCTTGCTTTTAATTTGTTCAAACAAATCTGCACTAATCCAGGACTTTCGTGTTTTACTAAGGCCTGCTTTGCCTCGCTTGAGAGGAAATGCTAAGTCATTACATGTAAAAAGCTTTTCAAAGAACTTGTTGTACGCAGTGTTTGGATATTTTTCAATGAGTATGCACCTCCAATCTGTATTGCAAACAACTAAGCGAAATTGGTTCAAACTAATGTCGCTTGATATTTGCATCAAGCAGTTGACCGGTGCGTGCGCGCTCTGTAGCGGGAGATTTAAAACCTGCCACACTGTCTCCCCTTCCAACGCGGCCTGTATAATCATTGCCTAACGCGTGAGCGTAAAATGGGCAAACAGCCACTCTCTTGTGGCTCTCCTACCCTTTCCCGCTCCGTAGCCTTCCTGCGTGCTTGCATGTCCGCCGGCCAGCGCCGCTTCTCGGGAACTATTCAAAATAGTTGACAGTTTGTTTAGCTTTCCCCAGGCGGTGCTCCTACGCCTTCTTGTTTTTCCCCATGGAACCCTGTCTCGGTCTGTCGCTGGTAAAACCGCCTTTGCCACGGAGCAAAATCACTTGTGCTGCCGCAGGCTGATGCCGACTTTGCGCGCTTATCTACTTGGATCACGGGCCCCGAAATTTTCTGAGTGGGGCATCCCCCTCTATCCCCTCCGCACTCCGCTTCGGTACGCACTTTTAAAATTAAGGACTGTACTGTAGAAGCGCCCGGACAGCGTGGCGGGCGCTTCTGTAATCTTCTGAAATTCTGTAATCTTTGAAATTTACAAGAACGTGATATCTTTGGAAAATAACAGCAAAAGTGAGCACCGGAACAAAAAATGTGAAGGGAATTTTTTCTTCCCTAAATCCTCCAGAGAGACAAATATAAGTAAAATGATGGCTACACCACCCGGATATCGTTTTAGATGCGACGCTGAGAGCATCTCTTGTCGGCGGCCCTGTCCTTCCTGCGTGCGTCCGTCGTCGTCGGCGTCCGCACTCTCCTCCGCAAACCTCCTCTCCTCTCCGATAACGAACACTATCTCGCGAGGGGCATTGGATTGGATTCGATTGGATTGGCTTGGATTGGAATTGGATTGTATTTGGATTGGATTGGATTGGATTAACGTAGATTGTGTTGGATTGTGTTGCGTCATAGCCGCGGCAGACGCACTGGCGCCAGCGCGTGCCCAGGTGAGAGCGAACACTCTCTTTCAACATCTGCGGGTGTGCGGCCCAGTGCGCTCTCACTCCGCCGGTGGGCGGCGCTGCGCGCGGTGCTGCGCATGTGCAGTACTCTCTCTCTCCGCGGTCTCCTCTCCTTCGGGCGTGTTGCGGATATAACCGGTGTGCCGCTCTCCAGCGGCCTTTCGGTCGACGGTTGCTCTCCGTTGCGCTTGAACCCCCCTCAGCGTCGCATCACACCAGGGTTCCCGCGAGGGGAGGTGGGCGTAATTTTTCTGTTCGCTTTTTGTATACCCGACAATAATTAATTCCTTACACTATTTTAGTCCCGCCTCCGTCAATTATCATTGGAAAAATGCAGCAAGTATGAAGCGAGCGACACGTTGAACGAGATCCCCAGTGCACACCGGAACGAGTGCCCTATCGCGGCTAAGATGTGTGCGAAACGGCTCTTGAAATTCAACAGGCAAGCTGACAGACACATGTTGTAAAAGTGGGTGCAGCGTTGGCCATAGAGTTTCTTGGTAAGTATACTAGAGAGGAAACTGCGCCTGGTAAGCCATGTCGTCGTGGGGGTTCATGGCAAGACCCCCCTTTTTGGCTTGGGCTTGGCATGACAATTGGATTCATAAGCGGTTTTTGGGATTTGCTTTCTTCACTTTCTTCTCACGTTTACGAGCTACAAGGAAGCCGAAATCACAGTCCTTCTATGCTTCTGTGGTCATGAAACTCCCGGCCAAGTTTTGTACGGGGACAAAGGCTTCCGCGAGGGGCGCCACCGCAGATCGGAGGGCATCGGGCGGCCGCAGCTGCTCTGTAGCCAGACCCACGGAGCAGCCAGACCCTTGGCCAGACCGTCAGGCCAGGAACGGAGTAGCAGCATGCCCGTTCGTACTAAATTGTTTGGCCACTCACAAAATGAGAAGTTCATTTCAACGGCCCACGACACGTAAAGCGAAAGCGCACTGCTGATAAGGCCGCCAGCGTCTGTTTTATCTTACTATGTGGTCCGTTCTCTGCCAAGCGCGCTCTGGCCATGCCCCCGGCTGCCCTCCGATCAACACCAGGGCCGCGGCGCGGCAGCGTACGAAGCTCTCTCATACCGTGATGGCGAAGTTTCATGACCCGAAATGCTTTGAAGGACTCTGCCGATATCCTGTATGTTCTTCGGCAGCCGTGTTCGGTGAAACAGCAGGCAGTACGGGATCGCACCTGACGTCGCTCATGCCGCAGTCCAAGGACGTATGACTGAGCGGGTAATATGCCGCCGCAAAGTTTGTAGGCGACGAAAAGAAGAAAAAAAACGTACTATCGCGCCCAATTTGACTCGCAACAGGCGAGCGGCCGCCGCAGCTGCTCCCCGGGAGCGGTGGCGCCTTGCAGCGAAGCATTCGGGAACTAAAGTGAGAGGGGTCCGCTGTTCCGATACCCATCGGCATCCCCCGTGTGTACCATTGCTAGCTTCTTTCCTTTGCGGCTGGTATAAGTTGTTACCTCAGAAGTTTTCGGGGTGGCTTACCACATCGCCAGCGATAAGTTTTATCATTGGCTGCAATGCACTTATGCGCATTTGCGTAAGCCTTCCAGTTTGGCAATAACAGGGCGTCGCGAAATATCGATAACGTTCAATCTTCCACACAAAGATATCTGAAACACTGGCTGACCGCATTTTTTTACTTACTGCTTCTGCCTCTAATACTGGCAATGCCTCATGGTACGAAATGCACTATTATGCTTTCAGCTACGTCACTGATGGCCACTGCGCCTCTATACTTGCCTCACCACAATGAAAACCTATAAGTGCCGTAAGAAACAATAAGGTAATAATAAAAGACAATATGCGTGACGCTATCTTGCAAGGAACCCTTCTCGCCTACTGCTTTCTATTGGTCACAGCGTCACTTTTACGCTGAAAAACGAGAGGAGAGCACAAAGCACTGTTGCCAGTTTTTAAACGCCCCTTTCAATGCCCTTATCGGCTGCATTGTTCTTTTCACAGCAGGACGCACCATGTCAAGAGTGCCTCATAGTGAACGTTTGCGCATTGTGGAATTATGCTTGAGATCTTACACGCGGAGAAAAATCGCTGCATTAACTGGCCGATCAACGAACAAAGTGAACCGCATTATTCAGGCTTGTAGAAACGAAGGGAGAATTTGTAACGTCCATCATGATGGTCGCCCTCGCGTTACAGGCGCCATTGAAGACGAAGTTTTCGTCGCCACGGCTTATGCTAATCTGTTTGGCACTGCGCAGCAGCATGCTCAACTTGGAGGTGTTTCAGCTTCACTGACTACTGTGAAAAGAAGGTTGGCAGAAGCGGGACTGAGGAGCCGTGTCGCCGTGCAAAAGCCACTTGTATCCGACGACAACAAAGCAGCACGTCTCAGTTTTGCGTCTGAGCCAAGCACCTGGAACGTTGACGACTGGAAGCAGGTGGTGTTCTCGGACCAATCGACGTTCACCGCAAGATAGGACCAGAAATGCTGGGTCTGTCGTCCTGTGAACACTCGCCATGAGCCGCAATGCAAACAAGAAGTGGCCTCAAGCGGGCGGACCACCGTAAACGTGTGGGCTGTCATGTCCAGAGATGGACTTGGCGCACTACTCCGAATTGAAGGCTCCCTAACTGCATAGAAGTATTATGAAATCCTGGAATATGTAATGATCCCACACGCCCTACACGGCCAATTCCCTGACGGCGATTACCTCTTCCAGCAAGACCTGGCCCTTGTGCACACTGCAAAAAGTGTCAAGAAATCGTTACCTGACCGCGGTGTGCGCCAACTTGAATGGATCCCTAAAGCTGCCGTCGTTAATTTTTATTTTAATGTCAATTTTTAAGATGATCAGCAACAAATCTTTTTAAAAAATACGTTCCATAAGAATACACAAGCTATAGTTCATGTCGCAGTTATAGCAACGAAAAGAATCACGCCTCACAGTTCTGGAGCGGTACTCACGAGTTTTGTCCCTTTGGCGTCCCTTTCAGAAGTGTACCTTTTGGCGAGCCCTGATTGGCTGAAAGCAAACTACCGGAAGTGACGTAACGCAAGCGCGGCAAACCTACTGTCAACGCCCATTGCTTAACCGGGAGTACGTCACGATGAAAGGGACTCAAAAGGGACGTTTTCAAAAGGGACAGTTACGAGAATACCGCCCCTGGATTCGCAAGCCTGCGCCAAGCTGAACTACATCGGGCAGCTTTATGCGCATCGCATTCGGAGCGCGAAAGGTGACAGAGCACGGGGAGGTTGCTGATGATTATCGGAATAGCGGACCCTCGCTCCCTTTACTTCTCGAGTGCTGCGCTGCAAGGTGCCACCGCCTCCCGGGGAGCAGCTGCGGCGGCCGATCGCCTGTTGCGAGTCAAATTGGGCGCGATAGTACTTCACCGAAGGCAAGATACTACAGATACGGGCGCTTGTATGCGTCCTATCTTGTATGCGTCCACGACTGTTTCACGCCACGTTTTCTTTCTTCTTAATAAACCATCTGACGGTCAGTGCACCGGTTCACCACGAAGGCAAAGCTTTCATAGGCACGTTAAAAAAAACTTTCCAAACTCTTCAAACAACCTATTATTTGAAATAATGGTAAAATAATAAAATCAGAGTCTTTAATGAGTTTCCCTTCCAATAAGAAAATTGTTCGCAACTACAACCTTGGCCTGCGGATTAGTCGGCACAACCGTTCTGGCAAAAATACGCTTTGCTTCCTTTTTTTTCTTAGTTTAAAACAGCCTGTTTTTATTTTACACATACATAATTGCACACTATACTTCGCATTTTTGTGGCACTTTGTTTAAATTTGTGGTCACTAAAATGTTTCAATCCAAGCCAATGATGAAAGTAAGGCGAGCACAATGTGAAATGGCGGCCCATGACGACAGAGACGGCCTTGACGTGAGCCGCACATACGCTAGCGCCAGATTGCTCCCTAGTGTATATTGTAAGAAACTCTATGGCGTTCGCGACCCGCGAGCCGTGACGTACGGCGAGATGTCCGGGAGATGTCCACAAGCGCGCGCCATATAGCGGATAAATTCCTGAACTAAGTGTCCCTCCCTTCCCATTGAAAAGCGCGCGACACGTTAGGCAATGTCTATACAGGCGGCGTTGATCCTTCTAACTCCCATCTAACGTACGTTTTGCAGGCATGCGCAATGGGTTGCATGGGAGGAGTTCCCTGCGTGCACAGCATCGCAGGATTTATCGGTTCACATTAAATAACAAGTGGCTAGCGCTATATGTGAACGTGTGCACATATAAAATGCCGTATTTCAGGCAAACTGCATTTCGTTTTCTTTTTATTAATAAGCACCGGCTGCTAGCTTGCTTGAATACCTTAAATTTCGGTTGATACTGCTGGCGCACGTATGTGGCACAAAACAGGAGTATATGTTTATTTTGCAAGTTTTCAAGCAGGAACGTTTACATTGCACAGAAAATAGAAGTTTGAGATATGTGAATAGGACGTTACGGCAACGCAGCACACCGAAAGAGGTCCGGCATGGGGGGCGAGTCAAGAAATGAAACCCCCTCCATATAATAACGGCAATGGTTGAAACGCGAAGCTTTATTGCGTGCGAAAATCAAATGGCTAAGTGCCGAAGTCCAAACCGCTGCAATCTAAGTCCAAGAGTCAACCGGAAAAATGCAAACTGTGTGCGAGTCATACACATATCTCTCAGGGAACAGCAAACGAATTCCGCATGAGAAAGCCGAGTGCGCCCCTCTCAACCCATTGAAGGACTTGTAGGAATGGCGAAATGGGATAGACGCCGGCTTCATAACGCGGGGACCAAGGTTCGATTCAGACTATGGGAAGCGTTTTTTAAGTAAAGGTCTACGCCTTTCGTCCAGCGATTTTGTGGAGGATGCGCAAATGACCTTTTGACCGGATACACACCCCCGCTGACGCACCCCTAGAAGCGCAGCACGTGCCTGCGGGCGCCGAGAGCGGTCGCCACCGCCGCTGCGGCCGAGGCAGCGAACCACCCCCACAGCCTTCCATGCATTCGGCGCACGGTAGTTTAGGGCAGCGTGTCTCGCCCAAGGAGGTTAAAAAAAATTGCAATTTTTTTTAACCTCCTTGGTCTCGCCTCGCCCCTGGCGAAGAGGAACGATGCGTTCGTCATGAATGAGCGCCGCGTAGGCCCAGCCTCCTTCTTTGAGCGTTGCACGGAACCGATCCGCTTTGAGACGTGGTCGCCAATACAGCTAAATCAAAGATTAACCAAGCGAAACCAAGACTCAACCAGACTAAGCCAAGCTTTCGCTTTACATACCCAAGGTTAGCGGAGGTAACCGCAGCCATTTTGTTCTAGTATCATCATCATTATCATCATCACGTGCCCTGTCACTGTGTAAACTAACTGCTGTGTAAAGCAGTTAGTTTTGGTTGACAGCGCATCAGTTATACAAAGAAAGCTTTGCTTTAAAAATATTTCACAGAGTTTCATGGGAAAACTTTGCGATGGGGACTTCGTCTATGAAACAAGTTAAAAAACCATGCTTATTCTGGGATTTGTGCGACGGCTTGCAATTACAGTTTAGATTACATCTTGCCTTGGTTCTAAGAGAAACACGCGTCGCGTACGACTTACATGTCATAGCCGAAGAGCTCCCAGCTGTTTCCTCACCTAAAAAAATGCACACTTGTCCAAAAGGCGGTACTATTTCCTGTTTTCAAATGCTAGAAACGACTCTGTGTTGAAGGTCGACAAGATGTGCATGGTTATATAGTAGCGTTCACAACTGCAGAGACTTTCAAGAGTGCGGCATTAACATGAACAAAACGTAATATGGTTTTAGTTTTTTCTTCCGTGCATTTGCATGTAAATTACAGTCCTTACTATGCTAGCGAGGCGTGCAATCGACCGTATGTAATTTTTTTTGGCATAGATAGGAAATTAGAGCCATAAAAATTAGTTTGCAATATTTTTTGAAATGTAACACAAACAGCTGCTAGGTCATTAAATAATATGCTTAGATTAAACCAAGCAGTACTCCTGAATTTGAAAGCCTTGATTCCCATAATATCGTGCTAACATCCCCAAACTTGAGGCTTTTAGTACAATACAGGAACAATCGTAATTACAACTCTTTACAACTTGAAAGTTTAAATTCCTTTTTTTGCTTCTGTGAGGTCCTTAACTTTCGCTTCCTCCAAGTACGTTGTGTTTAGAAAGTGACTACAGACATCACTGTACCAGAAGTAAACGAAGTTTGTCTCATAAAACTTCTCTGCCGAGAAAGCGCCTTATTCAAATCCTGATAATTTGTCACCAACTAACCCACGCAGAAAGAGCTCAGGAAACGAGTTCTACAGGATGCCTATGACGCGTGTACGAACGCAGAGGTGTGATGCGTAAGGGGCCTTAAAAGCAACTGAAAGTAAGGGCCTCCCAGTCTCCGAATCACAAAGTCCAGGCGAAAGCCTTTAACGGAAAGACGTATATTACGGCTGAGAAAGCACATTTGTTTTTTCATTCTGTAAAGGCTCCTTGCTCCGTGGGGCGTGCAGGTCATTAGAATGTTTTCCGGTGCACGCCCTGTAATGCCATCATCCCCTGATAAACTAAACTCCGACAGAGAGTAAATCCTTGCCCAAATTAACATAAAACTTCCCAAAAGCCAGTACGCCAACGTCGCATGGATTACTGAACGCCGTTCTGTGACGCTTAACGGGAACGGGTCCTGCACCGGTGTCAAGAATTAACGGACGTAGTCTCACCTGGCGTTCCATCCTGGCGTGTTTGTAGCTGTGTCTACGCAAACTAAACTATTATTGCGAAGTGTTTTGTATCACTTTCCTTGAATACACAACACAAAGACGATGTGTGTGCGTCGAAGCGAGCCAGTGTGCTGTTTGAAGAGCATTAAGTCAGATTGAGGTGGGTGTACAAGCGTGAAAATTGATGCATGTTTTACAGTGAAATCCAATGATTTTCGTAAACTACGGCACAGGGGCCGAATTCTCTAAAACGACGGGGCGTCGCTTTGAAACGGCGGGGTGGCGCCATTGAAATGCATGTGTTCTGGGGTTGTGGGCGTCGCTTTGGGGAAGGTGTTGCTCCTAGTAAGTGCCGCAGAAAAGCATTGTGGCAAGGGCCGCGAAGCCGACGCTGACTGCCCCCCATCGTTTCACTTGTCGCTTCGTGCCCTTGCCACAATGCTTTTCTGCGGCACTTACTAGGAGAACAGCTTCCTCAAAGCGACGCCCAAACCCCAAGAACACATGCATTTCAATGGCGCCACCCCGTCGTTTCAAAGCGACGCCCCGTCGTTTTAGAGAATTCGGCCCCTGTTCTCTGGTTCATCTGGGGCTTATTGATAAATTAGGTACTGAAAAGGCATCAACACACGCTTCAAGCTTGCGTAAAAGGGACTACCAAGGCCACCACAATGCGCAGCGAGAGACCCCTTCCTTTTCGTTTCCGGATAGGGAGTTAGTCTCTCGGCCATGCCGACAATCATTATCATGTTCAACTTTCAGTAGAGATGCACCTTGACAATAGTTCCCGACACGACACGATCGTTCGTCGTCTGGAAGCGCCGTTTCGATGATGGTACACGTAATGGTAGTCCTTTAGCGTTAAAGCGTAAACTATATCTGGTGGCAGTGGGCTCAATGTCCACCAGTGTACACGTTACCGGCCAGGAACTATGGCATTGAATGTTCATTCCATGAGATAAACAGATCACATGTTACGTTTATCTGCAACGTTTCGAAAAAATCTGCCGCTAGTCGTAATTCATGCCAGGCAAATTCAGCAATAACCTGTTGAGCTCATACCTCGACATTTTTTCTGCTGTATTACAGCCCTAAAAGCTTTAGGAGGTATACAATGCATGCCATGAGCGCTATCACGGTTTAAAGCAACTTTAGAGATTTGATCAGAAACAAATATTCATTCTAAATACACGTCCATATTGTAAGGCATAGATGTTACATTGATAGATTGTCTTGTGGCTAGAGAGATGCGTTGCCTCTGTTCGCATTTTGTCCGATGCCTGTAGGGGAGCCAGGTAATGCAGCCCTGCCCGTTGGGGTGAACTTGAGCTGCCTGAATTGGGCGATGCGATTAATGTCTTCCAGTTACTCTCATGTATTATGGTCACTTAGCTGTAGAATTTTCATGGTCACTGTTTTTCAAAGTAGTCCGAGGGTGACCTTGTAGGGTTGGTGTACAAGACATGCCGAGAAGCCCGAATACGAGCCCTGAGAAAACGCTTTTCAAACTCACCTTTTATTCTTTACACGGATGCATCTCCGTACCATAAACAAGCTGCCCAAGCTGTGAGCGTCACCGACGCTAAAGGTGCAGAACTAATGGCCGCTAAAGTTCCTATGACATCTATTTAGGCAGCAGAAGAACTTGCCATCATTCTGGCAGCCACCACTAGAGATGACTGCCTCACTATAAAGTTTCACTGCTAGGTGACATAACTTCCTGCTAGGTCGCATAACACCCGTGGCCGTCAAAATCCTGGAAAGTGTGCGCCAGCTCCCGGAAGTGCATATCATCCGGACTGCCGGACATAAAACCTTCGAGGGAAACATGGCTGCACGCGCCATAGCCCGTGTTCATGCCCACAGGGCCGCTTCTGAAGAATTCGAGGACACGCAGCCCCTTCGCCCTCCCAAGTGCGCTACTCTTCATGCACAGATATCCTCTCCCAATAGCACAGCGAACGACGACAGTTCCCGCCGCTACATTGCCCATTATCTAGAGCCGAGGAGACTGCCTTTCGCCGACTTCACTCAAGTTCCTACCCTTACCCCACTCTCATCCATGGCATGTGCCCCACCTGCGCTGCCTTTGATTTCTGTTTCTACCCTGTACTAATGGTATGGAATAGTCAGAAAAGCCCATCCCTTACCCCCATCCTCACCAACGTACGAGCAGTGGGCAGGCCAGCTAGCCAGCATCGACCTCTGGTGGAAAGGGACAGGACCAGCCAACGCGGGCCATGGCTTCCTGGACTAAGGTAGGCCTTCTCCCGGCCGGGCACCCATCTATCAGCGCCTGAAGCTCGTCTAAATAACGTTGACTCACTCACTCACTCACTCACTCACTCACTCACTCACTCACTCACTCACTCACTCACTCACTCACTCACTCACTCACTCACTCACTCACTCACTCACTCACTCACTCACTCACTCACTCACTCACTCACTCACTCACGCACTCACTCACTCACTCACTCACTCACTCACTCACTCACTCACTCACTCACTCGAAATTCCCGTCGCACCGGTAACTGAAGACATTGTGTTGAATAAAAACCGCCATTTTCACAGAATGCAAAGGCATCACCAATGAGAATTTGTCACAAATTTTTGTAAAAAATCAGTGGATAAAAAACATGCTGGCGGCGTTTGCGTTCTGACAGTGAATAGAAGACCCACAGACTGTTTCAGTGGCGGCTTATTGTATCCACTACAACGAAGCGAGAGCAGGCTTTTAAGAGCCCATTATGACTTTCAAGGTAATCAAACTCCATATTTCCGCAATGTCTTGACTACCTGAATGGCGCATAGTGTTAACGAACTTTGTATATATCAGGGTGTCGAGCCATAACCGAACGAAACCTAAATCCGGGACCCAACCGGTATGCTTGCCGGAACCGATCCCGAACCCGAACCGTTTTTTGAGCCCACTGAACGAGAAGCGAAATCGAAGCGAAAAACAAACAACGGTTACAGTTTCGCGAAAATGATATCAACCCGCCGTTGTTGATAATAGGCGGTCACCGTCATGCGGGGATTTTATTCCTTCACGCGTGATCAACATCGTAACCTCACAAGCACCGTTACTATTTAGAGCAACCACAATATTTAAATCTCTAGGCACAGTTGTGACATGTGCAAAGGTATGCCCGCCAGCATTGGAATGATATGGTACTGCTGGTGGCGCGTGCCGAGATCAGTGTTGGAAAAAACAAAGGACGCACTTCCGGCCTGCTGCAAGCGCTATAAAACATCGGCTTTGCCTTTCTCCGCTGCGACTAAGGCCGCCGGATTGTTGCACTGCACAAAGGTGAAGGCCCACACCTTATACCTGCTACTTTGATGCAGTTCGTAATTGGCTTGAAAAGAAAGCGTGAACAAAAGACACGCGATACCCTAAGGAGTGCTTAAGGGTCTTAGCCACAGGCGAAGATGTATGTTCTATGCGCGCGCTGCGGCCGTTTTTAGGATGTAAATAGACGAAAACTGAAAACGTCGGCATGTTGATATTTCTACCCTGGTTAAAGTTGCCCAGGTGCTCAGAGTTTTATGCCACCTCGTAATATATACGGCGCCTCTTATGGCACTGGCAAAGCTTTCGATTTTGAGAATTTCTGAAAATAACCCTTCTGTGTAATTGTAATTTTATTTCCAAAGAATTTCTTTAAAGAATATGTTAACTCATTCATAAGTAAACATATTTACCACAGAAAAACACCTGCGGCGATATCTTAGATAGTTTTTGGTTTGCAGTGGTCAGAGTTTTGATGTTGAGCGGTTCGTATTGCCGTGAAACATGCATTGGATTTGTTTTTTTATGTTTTGCTTTCAGCGCCCGGCTGCGCCTGGCTGTATTATCTGTGTCACGACTAAAGCGCATGTTCAATTCTTTCTTTCTTATGTCGCGTGAATTGTCGCATTTGATAGGGAGAATGGTTCGCCCTAACGCCACAACCATCGCATAGTCTTTAATGCAGAGTGCTCTCGATAATCATCATCGTCGTCATCATCAATAGCCTATCTACGCCTCCTAAGGCAAAGGCCTCTCGCATTAATCTCCAATTACCGGGGTCCTGTGTTAGCTGTGCAAACCTGCCCATTTAACTTTCTGCTCCCACTCTCACACTTGCCTTCTCTAGGGATCAACTATGTTATCCTTAATGACCAACGGTTATCTTGCCTCCGCATTACAAGCCCTGTCCACGTCTATTTCTTCTTCCTAATTTCTTCTAATATGTCCTTTACACGCGTTTGTTCCCTCACACACTGCGCTCTCTTCTTGTCCCTTAATGTTACACCTATCATACCAATATTATTAATACTCATAATATTATTATAATGCTTTATTATAACCAAATACAACATAAATATGCGGGCTTTCCAAAGCCACAGGAGGCTTCTGTGGTAGTGGCCGGCAGCTGACAACACTTTCTCACATAAAAGCTTGCGGTGATGGATACAATTCACTTTTCGACGGCGTTAGTTGTACAATTAAAATAGTGCAGACATTATTTGTTTACGGCTGTTAACTAAAATACTTCATCCGGTAAAGTGTGTAGAAGCGAGGGGACATGGCAAATGCGAAGACGCTCGCCATGTCTAGTGCGCACCCAAGGTTTATTAAAGTGGAGCCGCGGGCGAAGTTCCGGTACAGGAACATAAGCTGACCAAACGTGTTGTTCCAAACACAATTTAGCACAACAGCCTGCTTGAAAAGGAGCGAGAAATTGGGCATACGGGAAAAGCGGAAAGTGCTCACATTTGTATCATGGTCGGCGCCATAAATAACAGACTTCAGTGTAGAAATAAGAAGGTCGTCAATCTTGTTTTTCTATAACGATGAACAAAAAAAGCAATATAAGACATATTGCTCATCACAATAAGACAATAAGTGAAGAATTTGCGCACATGTGCCGGGCAAAGGGATTTTTCAGAGTATAGCAGACAGGACACTTTTCGAAACTGTGCAGAAATAAATGCAGCATGGGCGTTCCAGGACAGGTCAGAATCAAAAGTACGCGTAAGTACTTCACAGTTGATGCAGGTATTATAGAAGAGCAGGCGCAGTTACTCAGTTCCAGTCATGCAGAAATGCAGGGCAATTATGCGGGATCAGTTTAAGTGGATTGTGAAAATAAGCCAACTGTGTCTTTTTATTTTTACCGCTATTCCAATCCATAATTTTTTCAGTGTCACGCTGTAGGTGACTGCTTTCGAAATGTGACTGCCTTTTGAAAATCAAGGTGTCGAGCCACTAACAGCGTATCACCTGCGTATTGAAATGCGGGGCAGTGAGAGGATACATTGCACAAATTGTTGAGATAAATATTAATAAGAATGGGAGCCTAAATGAGACCCTGAGGAACACCGGTAGTTAAATGCTGCGGATTCCTTTTGACTTTATCCATAACAACCTGCAAACGGTTGGAGAGATAAGTCGTAAATGGGGACAAAAAGGCCCTTTAAATTCTTCATGGTATAGTTCTCGAATAATATTGATTGAAAGAATCAAGCGCTTTTGATACATCCAAAAATAGGCACAGACAAATTCATTTTGTTCAGTTGCAGAATTGAGAACATCGCAGTGTTCCTCCAAAGCTTTTTTGGGTACCGCTACCTGGTATGAAGCCGTACTGGTTCGGCGAGAATATGCTATGAACATCAAAGAATCTCTGCATTATGGTGGAAATATGCCTTTCCAAGATGAGAGCAAAAACAAACAGGGTACAAAAGCCCCGATAATTTTCTAGGCTATTTTTCATTCCATTCTTATATAATGCGATAACCAGACCACAGTTTAAGCCTTTTGGAATTAATTGAGTTTCTATTTTAAAGTTAATAATGGCCAGAAGGACGTCTCTGAAACTATCCAAATTCCTGCAAGCACATCAAAAGATATGCCATCGACACCTGCCGTTTTGTGCATGTTAAAGCCAAGCAAAATACAGCTAAGGTCGTCTATTGTGTACAGTGGTAGAAAGGCAGATTCCAGTACAGATGGCAGACTGTTTGGCGCGAGACAATGTACCAGAGAGAACTGAGCAGAGGGAGAGAAGAAGGCGTAAATTCATCAGCAAGTGTGGTGCAAACGCCAACAAAATTCTGCTTGAGAACAGACGAAGAATTTTTACCCTGACCACCTCGGAGTTGATTAACTACGGTCCAATTTCGGGTTGGATTTGTTTTAATAAGCGAAACAACTACTGACAATATTTGCGCTTCTCAGAGCACAGGGGTGAATTAGCCGTATTCCGAGCGCTTTTTAAAGCAATAATAAATCATTGTTTTTAGGTGCATGGTTACTGCGAGACAAAGCCAACTCACGTACAGCAATCGCTGATAACACGGCTGTGTTAATCGAGGGTCAGCCTCTTCGTCTTTGCGTTATTTCCACAATTTTTTCTCCCACTCTACCAACTTCTGATACACCGTCACAGAGGAATCGTAAACTTCGTAACCTGCGACATCTCTTAGAAACGTGTTCCAGCCTTAATTTGCAAATGCCGAATCTAATCTTTTTCTCTCGACAATTCTAACAGCTTCGGATTAACCGAAATTGCGCCGAGCATCAGGGGACTTAGGGACGAAGTTGCACCCCACAAAAAAAGTGATCCGCCATTTTTCGTTCGATTACAAATGAGGTACAATCTTCTTGATCAAGCCGTACGTTAACATGATCTAAACAAGAAGACACTAGACTATTTCCGAATAGTTTTACTCGAGTGGGAAGATCAATTAAAGAAGCAATACGGACATCTGCAAAGTATTTAGATGTTCAACGGTCATGTGCTTTTTGCTTTGCCGATTAAGTTGATCCAACCAAGAGGCAACGAGGCCTTACTGAGCTCATCAATGAATATGTTCATGTTCTGCCTAGGTGGGCGATAGATAACAATTAGAGTCAAGTCTAGTGCGTGGAGTGCAGCGAAACAGCGACGTGCTCGGCCCTAACGAACGATATCGGTGCGATGGAAGAGGCACAGTTATTTTGAACAAAAACTGCAATTTCGCCCCAAGGCCGGTATCACGATAAATAAAAAAGTTACAATATCCATCAATGAAAAATTGTTTATTAAAATACCGCGTAATAATAATTTCAGTTAGAGCACAAACATCACTCTTATCTGCCAAAACATCGCGCAAAACAACAGAATTCATCCCAGTACTTCGTAATGCTCCTGATGTTGACGTGCAAAACAGTGAAACTGCCATGCGCAGCAAAAAGTTTGAGATTTCGACAGTGTCGAAATCTCCGAACTAGAGAGTATCTGAAACCATGCAGAAGAAGAAAAAGAAGACAAAGAAGAAAGGAAGCAAAACAAAAAAGGAAGTGTATTCTCGAACGAGAAAGGAAATAAGCAAGGTTATCTAGGTGCAACGGAGACGTTTGTGGCACTCTTCACTCTTTCATTGCCTAATCAGGTCGCTTTCCTTGTTAGTCAGTCGCATCAACCAATTTTTAATCGTTTATTAAATACCTATTATAACAGCAGGACTGAGTTTTTTGTTTTTTTTTTTGTTCTCAAATCGTTACCATCACTGTACCCTATATTAACCCACTTCTACTTCCCCTTAGTTTCAATTCATAGGCTTCCGCAACAATGAAACCACAATCAGACTTGGCCAATCCCGCAGAGTGGGTACGTGCAATTCTCGTTATGGCTCCAAACCACCAACCAGTCTAGGGCAGAAAGATGCGGTGCGCGAATACTGTGGTCCGCTTCCTTCTTTCGTACGTAGATACGGCCGTTTCGAAAGCAGATAAACTCATAGAATCCAGAATCCAGAGAACCCAGTACGGTTTTCTTTTTGCTCTTTTTCTTTCTTTTGTTCAGCAAAAAACAAGTCTGGTAACTCGCTACGTAGCTTTGAACGGGCACTCAACCACTTGTCACGAACAGCTTTGGAAGTGAACTTCGCCAGTACTAGGGCTGGCCTATTTCTGCCGATGGGCAGTCTATGAACTGCTCTCACTTGGATCGGGGAAAGGAGTTGACTTACAGTTTACGACCGAGGTCTCTGATCACAGCAGCCGTCGTTATTATTGTCGGGGAGACCTCGAATTTCCAGATTCGAGGACCTGCTGTCTGTTCTGATTTTTTCAACTCTGCTTGCAGGCTTAAGATGGCCGAGGACTGCTTACTTACCCATTCCTTTAGTGAACGAACTTGAGTGTCCAAAGTATTAGCTTTACAGTCACGCGCATCAGAGCTAGACTGAAGTAAGCCGTAATTCTTGGACAACGTATCCAAAGACGACTGAATATCACGACAGACTGCAGCTGCTCTACCCCCGGTTTCAAGGAGAGGAGCTTATGAAGTTTCGATTACAGTCTATTCCCTCTTTGATACCTTCCAGCAATGCTAGATTCTAATGAATAGGAGATAATCGAGCACCGGCTGAGTCATATTCCGCTTTGGAATAATGGTTAGCGCGACACTGCTTAGACTTCCATTTGTCATGCTTAGCTCCCATGGAAGCACAAGTGCTCTCACCAACCCCGGAACACTCCTGACCCAAATTGTAGTGACGAGAGCAGTTAAAACACCAAATTTATAGAGCATCTTCAGAAAGGCGTTCCGAACATTGAGAACACTGTGCATATGCAAAGGCGAACACTCAGTAGATTGCAGTTGGCGGCAGCTGGCAACTCAATTCATGACGCCAACTTGTCACCTGCGGCAACAGTGCAAAGCGATCAGATGTCGCTCGTGAAGTGCCACAAACAGCACCGTCCTCGATGCTCCCATGCCCTTCTATAGCTTGGAGCCCTGCACTTCGCCAGGTTGCGGCAGCCGTTAAAGAAACACTGGACGATTGAAGATCAAAATACTTGACTTGTCGACGTGTAGATCCAAGGTTGCCACGTAACTGCTGCTTGAGTTGCACGTGATAACGAAAGGCAGGCGCATGGGCTCGATTTGTGGCAACAAGCGATTAGATGGCGTCCGTGAAGTACCGCCAACTGCCCCAATTCGATGGTTTTGATGGTTCGATGTAATTCAATGGTTGGAGGAACACCCGCGCCGAAAAAATGCCCGCAGAGCAGACGCCGCGGCATTCGATTCGCCGACAGTCGCCTCCGCGCGTCACTTCACTCCAATAAACTTACTTTTACTTTAAGACAACTGCGTCGTCTTTGGCTTCATGACAGTATAATGTGTATGAGATCGAAAATGTGTCGTGACCCAAAGAAGTCTTTGGTATTTTCATTGACAAGGAATGCTTTTGTGCTTTACACTAACTTTAGCAATCTTATACTCTGTGGGAAAGGAGCTATTTATAAATTTTTCCTCAAAATTAGAAATGTCGAGTGGACACACCTCTCCCATTTTGTTTAGAATACACTCCATGTTTGTCCTTAGGGCGACAGAAAAGCTGGTCGAGATACGTTGGGGTTAATTTTTACTACTTCTGTTGTTTTCTCTAATATTTCACCGAACTCTTTAACAATTTCTTTTTGAAATTGCGCGACTTCCATTAGCAAAACACAGTATCTTGATTTTTTTTTGCAATTTGCGTTTATGGTAAGTGTAAACCACGAGCATTTTTTTTTCTGAGTTCGTTGGTAACCCAACGTATCGAACCGGTTCTCCATACGGTTCATACCTTTAGGACCGATTCGCGAACCGGCTGGGCTCGAGATTTACTAGACCCGGTGCTGAACGTCAGCGAAATGAATTCACCGGAACCAGCATCCGAGCAGAACTCGCATTTTTTGTCGCTTCGACACCCTGGTATGTATAAGCAAAGTGAAGTAGCGTATTCTCACAATTGTAATGCACACAGTTTCTAAAATGTGCAAAATAGTAGACTTAGAAAATGTGCGCGTTGCAATCAGGCTCAAAAGCGAATCGGCTTCAAAGCGGCTACCAGCATTGCCGCGAACACGGACTTCCTCCCAAAGTCTAAATCAATTCAATTCAACTCCCGTCACATGTAAAGCCATCATGGTCAGTATACCTGAAACTGCAAGCATTCTCAGTATTCCCCTTGCACCTTTAATGCAAGCCGAATCTGGGTAAGCAAGTTTGTGAAACAAAATTTTTTTTTACTGGTACAGTTACGGTCGTGTTCTAAAGTGTGTTTCGTTGTGTATGTCGTGTCTTGCATTTTTACATTTGCGGGGTAGAATCGGCGTCAAACAATAGTTTCGAATTTGACTGCCTCACCTTACCTGCGCGTTATAATCAGCGGCTTGTTAGAATCGTGCAAATGCGCTTCGCCATACGAAATAACGTTCGTGATGTAACGGTTTCTTCATGTCAGACTTATACTTTTTTCGGTATGCCCTAAAGGTATTGCTTTTTTTACTAACATTGGGATCTATCGTTGCAGCGATCAGTGATGTGTGGTTTTTATGTACGTCATTTGTCCAAGAGTTTTTAGACGCAAAATTATAGATGTTCATCCGGCAGTAGCATTCTGTTATCCGCTTCGTGACAGTGCACGTTCTGGCATAGTTTAGAATGAGCAGAGGAAACGATCACCTTGGGTCTGTGGTGTCTCACAAGCGATATCAAATTTTCAGATGATGTTTCCACCGTCATTTTCTTGCTTTTTTTTGAATACTTTATGCAAAAATTGGAGAATTGCACTGCATGAGCAGAATCGACGTTAGGGGAAGCTGTCATCGTTGCATAGTTGCGGTGAAATGAAAGGCGTTTGGCTTTTTGGGGGTGCTAGTTTCTGATTTCTCCGATCCGACAGCAGTGGCAGGCGCGGTCAGCTATACTAAAAGCATAAAAAAACAATCAGTGGTTCCATCTTACACGGCGGTTATGTCACCAGGTTCTAGGCGGAGAGAACGTGACGATCATTTTACTTTGGCTTCCGTAGCCATCTGTGCCCTTCTTGCAAGTCGCTTCACGCGGTACTGAAGGCCAGCGTATCTCGTGTAACTTTGAAGGGCGCCTTCTTCCCCAGTAGACACTTTTCGGGTCCCGGTTTGGTGATACCTGAAAATCTGGGTTATACTGTGTGAGATTCAAGCTAAGCCGCGAAATCGGCCAGATGCTCCAGCAGCAAATTTAACCCTAGAAGCAGGAGCAGAAGCGCCTGTAAACGTTGAAGATACTCGGCAGGCCCAGCGGAACTTTGGTCTCCGCTTCCTTTTTAGCTCCATATGCAAAAAAATAATTCACAGTATGTTTCTTTCACCACGCTTAAAGGCCAGAGTACACGGAGCAAACTTTCGCGACGAAGTTCGCATGGCGGAAAACCCACCGCGGCAGGACGCCCTATGTCGTCGGGCTGAACTACATGAAGCGAAGACACGGCACCGGCCGCCGCGCCGCCGCTGTCTTGCTCTGAGTGTGGCTAAGTCCATGCGCATAACGAATAGCGGCGCTCAGTAAACAAACACAGCGAAAAGATTCCCGCTTGGGTTGTACGTCGGTTTACGAATCTGCGTGTCTCGAAGGCGTTTCTTTTGCTGAAATTGTGTTTTCAGTTCTGAAAAGCATTAAAGGCACTAAAAAAGAAAATAAAAATGTCCCCGGGGAGATCCAAACCGGCGACTTCAAGAACGCGGAACGGACATTCTACCTCCACTCCAGCTCGACACATGGAGCTGTGGTGCAACAGCGCTTTTCAAGCACAGCTATAGATACTTACGGCTGCCTGCTTCTAGTATTTTGTTGTATATGAGGAGCCCCAGCAGTGATATTGCCTGTTCCCATGGAGGAAAAAAAAGCTTAGGAGAGGCCCCCCAGCTATCCCCGCGCAATTGGCAAAAGTGTGGAGGAAGTCACGTGTTTTCGGCGGCCCATTGGAAGTCGCGTTAGCAACGGCGTCGTAGCAACGGCCCGCCCGCCGTCCGCCAGTCATGGAGGAAAGGCAGCGCCTGCCTTTGTCGTCCGATTGCGAAGATTGCTGCTTCAGCTTTGCTGCGCTGTGGTCTTGCGGAACTATAAAAGGATGCTGCGAGTTGCGACAGCTTCGCCGATGTGATTGTCATTTAATTTCTACTTGCAAGTTGCACCTTGTACCGCGTCAAGCTTTTGCTCCGGTCGCGATCACGACGCGCCTATTGAAGTGCAGATATCGTGAACGCGCCGTCCCGTCGTACGCGCGGACAACCGTCAAGTAGATTTTCGGGAAGTGATACACGGTGTGCAGTGCGTAGGCGACTTGCAACCGAACGATTCGCAACTCAATTTTTTGGTTATCGCCGCTGCATGTAGTTTGCTAGGCCGGCGATGCGCGGCAGTGCCTTTGCAATTGTTACAAGGTAGATTCCCGGTTGATATAATTCCATCGTCCTATTACCTTGGTAGGTGTCCGTCTGTTGACTGGAAGAGTGCTGGATCTGGAATCTGTATCTTTTTTGTGGTCTCGCTCTGGATTTCGCTTTTCAACGCTTCAGACTGCGAGGTTAGTGTATGAACGTTTTCAGCTCATATCACCTTGAATTCATTGACACTGAGACAAGTTGAAACTTGGCTAAAAAAAGTTTAGTGACGCCACCCACCCTCTTCTTTTTTTTTCTTTTTTTTTTTGCTCAATAAAACGTTTTGCCTCCTCCTCCTCCTCCTTCGCAAAAAAATCTATCGAAGGCACGCGAACAACGGTAAAAACATTCCACAATTTTTTAGCTTGAAATCTGCATGAAGTGCTGCTTACCTATATATATAGAACGGTCGTTTAATTGACTAGTCATCTCTGGGATTGCCAGTGAAACTGCAACGCAAACTTGGGCACTTTCCAGTTCGGTAGCCGCAACGGCGTTCGCCCACTGTCTGCGGCGTTCTCCATCGCTTGGCAACCTATTAACGGCGGCGATTGCAAACAAAAGGATAAATGCACACCAATGTACAGCAATACTAGTCTGCGGAATGATGCATTCACCGGTTGAAAGTGACGCCCAATTCCTTGGGTACCGATCGCGACTTGCAGCCTGGCACCGAGCATTGCGGCGTTGTTAGAGCGATCCGCTTCGCAAAACTTCTGCAGCCACACTAAAGGCCGTGTAACCGCGCGTTTAGGTTCACGGTCACGCGCTGCAAAACGGCCTTCTACCTTCCTATCGGCTGATTTCCGCCGGCTCGGCGCAGGCAGATGCAGACGACAAGAGAGGCGATACAGGACGGAGGAGGCGGAGAAGGTGCACCGAGAGAGGGGGAAAAGAGTCCGCCATTCGACTTACAAAAATGGCGTTTCCGGCTGTGCTGGGTGTGACGTCAGGGCCTCTCCTAAGCTTTTTTTTCCTCCATGCCTGTTCCTCACACGCCAATCTTGCAGGCGGATCCAATGTTGCTGTTTAATACACGTTATGTAGCCAGATCGCCTATATTTAGCCTAATGAAAGCTATTGTGCGTGCCGATCTAGGCGACACAAGCCATGACACAAGCCGTGGTCGGGACGGTGTTGCCCTTGTGGATTGAGCTATTAAAAAAGGGCGGACTTCACTTATTGCAACACCATTTTCCTCGGTTGATCTCAGACGTGCAATCCATTTCTTAAGCTCGAGTTGGTGCGGTGCAAGCGTACGTCTTCCAAAGCGGCAGTCTGCAGCGGCCTGCACACCCGCCATTACCCGAAGAAGGGAAATCGGAAGACCTGATTGGTTTCTTCGGTTTACCGCTCGCCGCCACTCCGCCGCCGCCGAACTTAGATCGGTGGCGGACGACGTTTTTAGGTACAAAGCACCTTGAGAACTCGCAATGTCTGGCCCCCGTCCGACGGTGTCTCCACAAGATCCCCTTTGTACCTGCATGGCCTCCAAGATTCCCCCGCGTGCGTTTTGCTCTGGCCGTCCCAAGCGCCCGGAGAGAGCGTAAGTTGAAAGGGGGGCCTGGCGGCGTCTTTCGCCGCACCGCGGCGCTCGCCACCTATGCATCAACTATTCCGCTGCAGCTTGGCGCATGCGGGGAGATGCGAGTTTTCGCAGCTTGCGCACAAATTGAGTCGAGCAGTGAGCTTTAAAATACGCATGCAAGACAATAACGAATAACTTTTTTATGGTTAACGTAATAATTAAATATGAGGTGCAGCAGTACAAAAAATATACAGCAATAACTCCAACGAAGCACAGTTCATTCTGGTGCTCTCGGCTGCGGGTTCACGTCGCTCTTTCATTTTTTTTTTGTCGATGTGTATTTACACGCGGTTGCCCCTGAAAAACTTCTTACATCCTTAATCAACACATTATTCACTAGGGCGGTGGCTTTCTTAGCATCTGTCGCATAAATACAATTTTATAAATGATTCAGCCACAAGACCATTTCTAGTCGGAATGCATGTAAAGTAAGATTTTTCCCGGGCATTTGAAGGCAGGCTTGGAAAATCGTAAGCGTGCAAGACCTACAAATAAACCAACCATGGCACGTTCAGGCACAACCGTCCATTGCAGTGCCGTTTGGTATTTTGGAGGTTTTCATTTGTTGATTATATAGGGTTTAACGCGCCGACCATACACAAGCGATGAGGCACGTCGTAGTGGAGGGCTGCGGAATAATATTGACCACCTGGGCGAAATCTCCAACACGTGCGCCTTTTTGCTTTTCGCTTCCAACAGAAAAGCGGCTTTCATAAGTGCTTTCTGAACTACCATAGGGCATATGCTGATCGGGAGTCAGAAAAGCTATTCATAGTGCATAACAAGTATACGGAGACAGGATAGCATGATGCTGCTTGATTATCACATGAGGCGTGACTCAATTTGTGTGTATTTGCAATTGAGAATGCTTTTTTCTTATATTGTAACCTGTGCGGGCCGAAGGCTCCGCTAGATTAGTGGTTTTATACAAAATGTGCTATTTCAACTATTTTTTTTATTTTGCAAGAACACTCCCAACATTTGTTCTGTTTTAATTTTTGTTATTTTTTACGCTTTTTCCAGTTACGTCGAATTAATTCGCTCCATTTAAGATATGTTGAAGACTTTAAACATATCACCGTAATAATTATGTACTTCTATGCAAAGTCAGGGGATTGGTCGTTCTCACGATATTTTTATGCGAATTTCCGTAGCTTTTTTCAGCGCTTTTTTTTGGTCTTCGTTTGTTGCAGGAGGTGAATAAATGCGCGTTTTTTTTATTTGTAAGCTAACTTTTAAAATAGTCTATTTTTCTTTTTAAATATTCCGTACGACCAATTCTATTGAACGATGTATAAGGATTACTTAAACGTTTATAACTCTGCCTATTATACATTTTTGCCCAAATACAGGGCGTTTCACGTTGGTCAATTTACACTTTTTATTCGCTAATTATTATTTGCGTTTTCTATTGTTAATTCATTTCAGGGCGTTTTAGTATTTTCATCGTCGATTTGCAAGGCAGATGTGTAGAACGGAAATTTTATATTTCGTAAGTTCGCTGTTATAATGTCTTTGTATGTTTTGTATTTTTTGTTGCTAGATTCCGTTCGATCAATGATCTCTATTTCCGCTAATATAACATTTATATCGTTTTAACTCCGACAATTATCCATTTCTGTGCAAATCCAGGCGTTACAGTCATTCCGTTTGCACGAATCTTTTATTCACTTTTCTGTCATTCATTTCGAGGCTTCTTTATTTCTGTTTTTGTTTTGCGGAGGAGCTGTATGATTAAGATATATACTTTTGATTTGGTTAATATCACTTTTTATTCTTACTTCTGTATTTTTATTTATTAATTACGTTAGACCAATTATCTGTACCTGCGCTATCATAGCTATAAATTATGTTAACTCCACTTATGTGAATTTTTTTTGGAAATGGAAGGGCTACACATTTGTTGCCGTACGTGGGGCACTCGGCAGTTGTGTACGTCTGCTCTAAAATGAACCAAGGACAATAGCTGCAGTTTTTTTTTCTTATAGGCGATTGTATGCCTCATGGCATAAAACGTACGTTACAGTATATGTTAGCCCCCGTTCCGCTGAAGAACGCAAGGGAGCAGTGGTGGGGTACAATTAAGGGTCGGGGGGGGGGGGGGGGAGGGGGCGACCTGCAAGGGCGGAAGGCCTTTGCCTCGTAGGTGTCAAGTTCTGGCCTATTCCAATGTAGGACACATCCATAAACATGCGTACTCTGTCAGCATCTTTCGGAAGGAACTGTGCAAAAACGCAGCAAACAGAATCGCAAATACACTCTTGCTAAGACAAGAAAAACGGCAGCGTTGATATGACGCGCAATGCCGCTATACACAGCCGCCCAACGGGCTGAAACGATGCATCCGATGCATAGGTGCGCACTGCCGCCTGGCGGTGCCTGGAGGAACCTGCGTGCTTGCAACTTTTAAGTGATAGTGTTTTTTGGGCTACTTAAACCCCAGAAATGTTGTCTGTCTGTCGTCTGTCTGTCTGTGACTCGATTCAGCCTCCTGGCCAAAGTAAACTTGATATTGCGCAATAGTCTTATAAACGTCTAAGCCCGGTTAATATGTTCATACTTGTCAACTTTGTTGAACAAGAACTAAACAATACGCAAAATATAACACAGAAATCAGTACACAAAAGATATTTACAGTGTTCCTTATTAAAATTCATGGATGCTTGGTTTTTAGATAGCAAATGATACTGCAGAAAACCGCGCCTCCTGGCGGCATATAAAAATCACGCGGTAACAGCAATGAAAGTTTCCACTAACGAGGTTTCACGTTTCTGCTTAGAACGCACGTGGAGCACGGCCACGCGGTTCTATAAAGGTTGTTGTCGGCCGCCTCCATTCATGCGCGTCTCCGCCGTACTGCAGCGCTGGCATCGAGGAAACCCGGCCTGTAGCTGTGGAAACACGGTAAATTCAAATCGCCTTGCGCAAACATTTAGTGTGTTTACCTTGGGATGAGCGCGACGGTACAGGAACAGCATAAGAGGTGAGCAGGAAAGCAAAGGAGAGGCATTTCCTTGGCAAATGTCTACAAAGGACTATCGTCTTTTGACGACATTTGCAACGAAAGGAGCAGATACACGGCCAATTTTTTCCTAGGGCGCGCCGCGATTGGGAAGGCCGGAGATCACGGAGGCCAGGGTACGTTGCGCAGTGACTACAGCCAGCTATACGAGAGGGCGCTACGCGCAAAACACGAGATCAAAGTGGCAGGTTTATGCGCGCTTTTCGAATGGGGCGTGGGAGCAGCGCCCCATTTATATTTGTCGGAGACTTCAACGTTAACATTTCTGAACATTGACACGGACAACAACTGACTCGTGCAGTTCAACGCTAATTTCAACTATAATTTGCAAAAAATGAGTTGAATTGCAGTTGCAGCTACAGTGATTACACCGAACTACGCGAGGAGTGGACGTTATCATTTACAGTGCTAGTACTGCACCCCAAATATTAATAAACGTTGAGTGCATCATCGTGCACGGACGATAACACTCATCCACAGAGTACACACAAATTGCGTTCTAGTGGTTTGCACTCTCGGCATCGTCCACGTCGTGAAGATGCTGTGATTTTTTTTTCAGTCTTGGAGCGTCCGGCGCGCGCATCCGGTCATTGTTCGTCGTCTTTTCGTCGCATATTCACTCCATATCTCTGTTCACGTGATCACCAAGCTTAAACAGTACGTCAAAAGCGCACTTAAGAGGAACTTCGGGAATTTTCGGCGATGGAATTTTTGGCATAGGTCTGGGAAGCGGGGAGTATTCGTAGGGCATAACGCATTCATTTATTCGTAGTATTTTCTCCTAAGAAATCAGTGGGAAAGTGTCCGCAGCCATAATTTTACTGCTATATAACACTGTGTGGCGAAAATTTCCGAAATACCGAAAGGAAATACCACCAATCGTGTTAATATACCACCTAACGTAGAGCGAAAGAAGTCGGGTCGTCATTTCACCGAAGCAGTAGGCTGATACTTTACGCGTTAAGTATCATCATGGTCAGGTAGAGTAAAACAATTTTTTTTTGCATTTTGTTTTTGCATAGGCAAATTGTTTTGCCGATAAATATTTTGTTACACATGGTCAGGTTAATCACCCGTCTGATGCAGGCGGTTTTTTGGCTCATGGTCATTCGCTTTCAGTACGTGTTAGCGTGCTTTAGATCACCTTTTAACACAAACCCGGGGATATAGCCAGGATGACCAGGAGCACTTCATTTCTTGGTGGCCGTTATAAGCGTAATAGTGCGTACTCTCAATGTATACGTATCTTTAGAATCGAACCTAAAAAGAAATCTTCACTGTCTCATGTCTCCTTTTCAGTCTGTTGGTGCGAAAGGTGGTCACACGATGGCCCATATAATAAAAAGTGACTTTTTTACGGAGTCGACTGTTACGCTCTTACGTTTGACGACAGGCGAAGGAATAAAGAGTGCTGAAAGGCTTCGATTCACGGTATTGATTACACTCCTAAGTTTCTAGGCGAGAGCCACAAGTTGTTCGGCGCCTTTATTGCCAGGGAAAGGCCACGGAAGTCGGAGGGGCTGCCATTAACTGCACTGTTCTTATATGCCCTGAAGAAACGAAAGAAAGGTCCACAGGTCCACAGTGCTAGGTCGTGATGAAACGGGCTATGAAATTTGTTGAGACCTCAGAGCCTGGAGAAGGTCACTGTTTTCTTGGAATCTCAGCAGACTAGTTAGCGCTCCATTCAGTGGTTTCATTTTATTTCCAGCTTTCTTATTTGCTTCCTCTTTGTTCATTATTGTGTCACAACTAGCTCAAATACCTTATATATGTTTCATCCCATTGTTGCAACGCATTCAAACAAAACATTATGATCTTCACCGCATTGTTTTGTAGCCTTACTCGCCACGGTGGCTCAGAGGTACTACAGATGAAAAAAGCCCTGGTGGCTCAGTAGCTAAGGCCTTGTGCTGCTGAGATGAAGGACGCGTGTTCGATTCCTGGCCGCGGCAACCGTTTTTTTATGATAGAAGCAAAAAGCCAAAGCGCCCGTGTCTTCGACACTTCGGTGCACGTCATATATCCCGCGGTGATCAAAGTTAGTCTAGAAATCTCCACTACGGCGTGCCTGATCGCCTGCGTAGAGTTGTCGCCTTACTCTTCATAATAAAACAAAGAATGTTTTGTAGCTTTGCGCAATACAATGGCGGTGGGGGACTATTCAGTTCTCATTACGTTCTCTGGGAAATGTTTTTGTAAGTCAGCCTTTACAGGTCGCGAGTCTCCACGGATCAGCGTCTGCAGTTTCCGGCCTTTCCTGTCAGCCATAGTCGCCACGAAACTCTAGACGTCGTTTGAATTTGGCGTCCCCTCATTGAAACCAGAGTGTTCTCAACACAAGCTTCCTAACGCCATCGCGCCTTAAAATGTCTATAAATGCCGATACAGGGTTATTTAAATTGCTCTACCGAGGCCTCAGAACAGGTGCCTGAGTGCGCTACATTTTTTATGATTACTGCGGAAGCATAGTTGACTTAGCTAGGCACTTTTTTTATTGCCTCAAAGCTGAATTTGTTGTCCGATCACATATGTTTATAATCCACATTAAAATTTACTGTGGAGTTTAACGAATAGCTACTGATCCCTGGAAAGACTAGTTCTCACACTGTTCACGTGGGCACTCTTATTTCCCTCCATGATATAACCATGAAGGAACATCAAAGTGCAATGTATACGTTGTTAAAATGACTGCATGGGAGCTGAAATTTATAAAAGCCTAATTTTTCTGTTTTGCTGCTGTGTCGGTTATTCCTTACTTTAGCTAACAGAAACATTTATTTTCATTAGCACTGCACGTTTTCGCCTGGGGGATAAGAATATCGAGCCAGGGTTTCGTTCTACGTTCACTTTCAAGTGTTTTAATTCGAATACAAATGTGGTGGTGGGGCTGGTAATGCTGTTTACTAACAGATGGACGTAGCTTTGCGTGGTATACCGGCAACTGCTCCCCCGTTAAACAGCTTTCTTGCCGCTACGCAGGGGGAAATCACCAGGAGTCACGGAGGCTTCTGTCCCTTAAAGGCCGGATAACCAGGCGCCAAATGTGTCTCCTTGTGATCCAATGACCCTTGGCGAAAGGGACATCATCAAAACAGGCACGCGGAGTGGGTGTCATTTGAAGTTCTTTAAACAACGCTAACTAGTCCATCGCATGCTCTCGGCCGTCCACAAGAAATTGCCCGATGTCGCCTGTTACACAAGATGTTCCACACAGAGGTGATAAGATTCCTCTTATGAAGCCACATTGGTTTCCGCGCTGAGTTTTATTTATTTATTTATTTATTTATTTATTTATTTATTTATTTATTTATTATTATTTATTGATACTGTAAGCCCAGTGGGGCCGTTACAGGGTGGTAGACAACAAAAGAAATAACACTAAGAAAGCTTCTCAGCCCGATACAAAGACGCATTTTCATACACAAAACCAAGACCAAATTTGAACCCAGTTGAAATGCACTAACGTGGCTACCTGGGCGTGTTGGTTTAACATCAGGGCGTCTGGGCGTGTTCGTTTAACACAGATATCATTTGCACGCAGTGGCAAGCTATAGCGACAATGAAGACAAGCAACAAGTGTTCAACAACGGGGTCTCATCGGCCAAGCAACATCCCCGCATACTAGCGGCGCAGCAAGTGTTCTGCAATGGAATGCGCAGGAACTACACCAAGAAACATGTGTACAGCGCTTGCGCAAGACAGAAGCACAAGGAAATCCAAGAACACATGAATAAAACGTTATAGCAGCTATCAATCACCTATAAGTGAGTAATTACGAAGCAGGGACGACTCAAACTGATTAACTGTGACTGCGGAAATTGCAGCCCGTGGAAGTGCATTCCAGTCTTCTATTGTTCTCGGTAGGAACAAATATTTAAAACTGTTTACCCTGGCATTAATTGCGAGAAACTGGCCCGCATGGCTACCCCTGATGGTGCAACTGTTCCTTGGTTTTAAATACGAACTAGTGTCTAAGTTTAGGGATTTGTTTTTTAGCATAAAACGGAACTTCAACCTAGCAGTTCTCCGTCGGCCTGAAAGGCGAGGTAGGTTAAGATGGCTTAGCATGTCACTAACCGAATCAGTGCTTCTAAATCTCGACAGAATAAACCTAGCTGCTCGCCTTTGTATTTTTTCGATCTTATCAATCTGGTATCTCTATACGGATCCCATATAATACTCGCATATTCTTGCGTAGGCCGCAGAAGCCTCAAATATGCCGTAAGCTTTGCTTTGGTTGATGCCAGTTTTAATTTTCTTCTTAAAAACCACAGCTTCTTTTCTGCGACGCTGCACAAGTTATCAATGTCAGTTTTCAAACTAAAGTCTTCAGATAGGGTGACACCCAAGTATTTAAAATGCGTTACTCGCTCTAACTCATGCCCGTCTAATCGGTAGGAAAACGCCAACACATTTTTTACGTTTTTTGTGACTGTCGTGTACGAGGTTTTGCAATAGTTAACTTTCATTTTCCATTTTCAACTTTTATTTTTCATTTTCCAGTTAGTCCGGATGCGGAACAGCAAGGATAACTCTGTCCTCCTCACGCCTTTGGTGACACAAGGTTGATGTTCTGGTCGCCTGAGAGATCGGAAGTGTTCTTGAATGATGGTTTAAAATGCGTTCTTCGTCAGAAGCCATTTTCAGAAAACGAGTGCACGATGTCGCTTCACGGGCCTGCTTGTCCGTGGCTTCATTTCCGAGTACTCCTACGTGGGAAGGAGCCCACAAGAAGCAAACGCTACGTCTGTTTTCATTTAGCTGCTGAAGAAGACGTGGGGAGCTCGGCACCTGAAAAGATCGGAAGTGCAAATTTTGTAGGGCTGGTTTGAAATGCGTTCTTTTCCGTCAGAACCCGATTTTCGTTTTCAGGCGCACGATTCGCAATACGGCCAGCTTGCCCTTTGGCTTCAAATTCCGAGTCCCCACGTGGGAAATTTAGCCGGGAATTACAAACCGCTGTCTGGTATTAAATTTATCTGTGAAGATTGACGTAGTTGAGATTGTACGGTTTACCGCCAAAACCAAAGCGAAAGGCTTTGAGGGCGGCTTGAAGGTCCGTTAAAACCCCCTATTTTTATTGCCCAAAAATCAGAAGGGCGATTTGTGTTTTCGGCCGCCAATCGCAATACGGCCGCCGCGTTGGGGAAGTCGAATGCGCGACTCGTGCTCACAGGAAAACGCCTTAGCCGGACTGACAACCGCGGGGGGTTTTCTTTGTCGACAGATCCGCCCGTAAACACTTAAAAAAAACAATCTCCGCAGGACCAGTCCAAGTGCTCAACTGCTAACATTCTCGCTTAAGCCACTGGTGTAAACCTCTTCCAGCGGATGCCCCGGATGGCGAGCTGACACTGGACGCTCTCGAAAGAACATTTCAATTTAAAGTGACGTGGGGTTTTCCGCCATTGCGTGTAGGGAACGCTTAGTGTGTTGAGTGCCTTGTGTATGCAAGATTGCATTCTTAAGGCGAAGGCGCCTGAGTAATGTCTTTCCGGCATCGGAGTCTCCCAGCCGGATGAGCTGCAAGAGACGCCGCTGATACGCCATCAAGCGAAGTGGTGGAAGACGATACTCGTCAAGAACCTTTTTGTTTGCCGCCACCTGGGTAACTCCTAAGGGTATCTTAACATCCTGTCGGTGCAGTGCTTCCGGACAAGCATACTGGCACTCCGAGGGAGACCAAACAGGCGGGTGGTAAGGAACCCCACTAACGATGAGCGTCGATTGAAGCCGAAGCAGAGATGACGGGGAACTCCCACAGTTGGTTTCAGCAGTTCGTCGAAGCACGTTTAGGTGGGGTACCAAGGACGTGACAAAAGACTATGCACCCTGCCTCAAGAATAACTTATAGTCGATGGTCACGGCGACAGACCCATGTTGCTTGCCAATCCGGGAAGCTAATCGCACACAAATGTATTTACATATTCCGTAAATGCTTTACAATGGCAAAAATATTCTGCAAAGCTTAACAGCCGTGAAACAATAAATAACTTAAGGTTCGTTTTTTAGCTAATAAAGGCTGTCACTGAGTAAATTCAAAATGAAATGCAAGTGCAAATTCACTTTGTTATCAAAAATGCGAACAAATATTTTAATTTCAATATTACAGTTCGTATTCTTCTTGAGGGGTGGGGCCTTCGTCAAAACATGAACCTGTAAAAGTGCAGTAGGGCTCTTTAAATAAATGACGTCTCTAAGCGGTATGTACGATTTAGCCTCTACCAAAGAGTATTTTCTTTTACTGAAAGACTCGGGCTTCCCACTGCCAGCTGTCAAATGATCACGAGGAATGAGTACAAGAGTTGAGCACCAAGAGATCGCACTTCCGCCTTTGTAGGAATGATTGCGTCCTTGACAATTATTTACTAGCAGTACAAGAGCAAAATTCGAGCACACATTTTTTCTGCAACACTCTTTCCACAACAAACCGTTTTCCCGGGCATAGGCCGACTACTATTTAAGGCGAGAGTGCCACAGGCCCCATATTTTGAACAGCCGCGTAGGCCGTGGAGTTGTGATCGTAACATGATCTTTAAAGTATTCATCACGTGCATGGCATGTCTATGAAGTAAAATAGATAGAAAACAAATTACCGCATTTATTGTTAGGCGACGCCGGGGTAGGGGCCTAGCCAGGTGCAGGAACGCAGAGCTCCCATAGGAAACAGGAGCCGGCGGTTGGCGCAGTTTTCGGGCTGAGGTATGCAACGGTGTATAGCAGGCGCTCCCGTCCACACCAGTTCTGGTTAAGGTAGGTCACCACCTCCGAAAAAAAAATTTAGAAGTTTAGGCCAAACTCTAAAATTATATTTTTGGCTTGTAAAGCTTATACAGCTTGAAAATTTAAAATGATGAAATTGCTAAAAATGCCTAAAAAAGCTATACAAATCTAAATGCGGGAAAATATACATGTTGCGCGAGCATTCAGAACTACAAAATGGTAAGTACTTTCAAACACGACTTGGCAGGAACGTAATGAAGACAATGAACTGTGCATATCAACTCCACGAGTATCACATCTTTAAGCTAAGTTCCGTAATCATGAAAAACAGAAAAATTTGATATCCGGCACGTTTTGTTTTCACACTACTGGTCATAATATAAAACGTTACCAATATTTTTCAGTCATTCTGCTTGATTACATAGTTCTGTATATAAAGAAATAGCACGCAGATTTTCGTACGACAATAGTTAATAGAAGCAAAGTTATCACTGTTCGCGTAACTGATGTATGCAAAAAATCAAAGTTTTGAGAAAAATGCCTTTATGATTCAGACCTATCCTACGTGTAATAAAATCCGTCAATGCGCCTAAAGTCCACCAGGCTCATAGCGTGCTCCGTCCTTGTAACCGGCGCTATCTCCTTTTGACCGATCTGAAGCACACACATATTTTTTTGCCTGTTTTGCTTCCTATAGTTGACTCACATGCGGCCTTTGTCATACTGTGACAGTGGTCAAGCACGCCACCTTTGTACTATAATTGTAACTGCAGACTATAAAGTACTATGACTGCCTCCTTGCAACGCTAGAACTAAATCCGCGAGCTTAAAACAGCAGACAAAAAAGCACGGAGAACCAGACACAAACGCAAGGCAATTCGAATGCGCGCAACCTCTTCAAGAGCGTGCCACCCACTGGCCTTTAGTGGAAATTTTGAAATAAATGGAATTTTACAATATCCCGCAAAATATGCACAAAAGCTTAGAATGTACTTAAATAAATTAGCCTTACGTAATGTATATACGAAGGAACATTTATGACGATATCGCAGATGCTGCGGTATCGGAAACCTTCAGTCTCGGTTGCTGATGCGTCTCGGAGGGGTTAAAAAATGATCATAACTTTCGAACCGATTAAGATAACAGCACAATTTCTTTCTAAACATTCTTCAATAGACCGGGATGTTGAAACTGCTAAATTTAAATGAACATTTTTTCAAAAAGGCGTTTTTGAAGGTGGTGACCTACCTTAATTTGGTTAACATCCATTAGGATTCCTAGTAAGATACAGAAGGTTTTGGCGCCGTCACAGTTGAAGTGCTACTTGTGAAGTGGATGCTCTAAACTGCGGCAAATGTGCAGTCCCGTGGCCCTCGAATACACACTACGCTAAATCATCTGGAGAGAAGGGCTCATTCTTGTCTTTTCTGTCATATGTAGAGCACGGTTGCACTTTAGACGCAAAAGGCATGAAGACCACACAGGATCGTAAACAGACCTAACCTTCCCCCTGAAAGCCCATCAGGCTTCCATATTTCGCCCAGTTACCATTTTTTCGTTCGTCTGCTTTCCGTAATCGTTAGCGTGGTTATAGTTTTGACCCGCGCTTTCCACCGTTCCAATAAGGGCGTGTTTCTGCTGAAGCAGCGAACGATGCCAGGCGCACAAATGACACGTTGAAGTCTCTTGGCTATAGTAAGAGCAGACGGTAACCATTATAGTTTCGCACAAGTATTTTTTTGTATTTATAATGCACTTGCTTTTTACTTGCTTGAACTTCTGCCTGCTACAAGTTCCTGCGATAATTATGCAGGAGGCCAATAGTGCCAGAACCACCGTGTACACGCCCGCTGAAATTGAAATTTTCTCAGTTTGTGCTCTTGTGTAACGTTTATCATTTTTGTATGCTGTTGACATTAACTTTTTTTTAATTATACGGGTTACTTACCTGTCACTCCCATGTCACAGTTTATACTCTTACTTTCCAAAAATTCAATTTTAGGAATTTTATGTTTCTCTTGGACGTTACACTCCGTTAACGGTCAGACCACCTTTCTTTTTTATGTAAATTGTTTTACATCTAAGGTTTCCGGATGAGGACGGGTTTTAAATAACCCCGTATTCTGCTCTGGGTGCACAGCACATCGGGCCTGCATATTAGGCACCTTTTATGCATACAACAGCTGCAGCCATGAATGATATAGCTGCATGGCTAGGGACAGAGTACCCCCCTCTGAAGTCGTCTGTTTCGGATGCCTCAGTGACCTGAAAGCGAATGCGGCGGCCATTTTTACGACATTGTTGTTTTATATCGAAATATTAAAATAGAGTTTACACTTGTGAAAACAGTTCTTCGCAAAAGGCAGGCGAGTAAAGTTGAAAAAACTATACTAAAAAGAAGTTCGTGTTTTTCTACCAACAATGAGCCTTTTTCCTTACAAAACGGACCATTTGTGAAACTTATATTCTGCTAAGATTCTGGGGCTTATAAACTTATCACAACTCCGCAGTCCGAGATTTATAGTACCCGATTACCACTCTATTAAATTTCCCTCTCGCTGCGGCTGCCAGTATGTAGAGTTATCCAGCCTCAAAGATACCGCGTAACTTCTCGCGCCTTCAAACTTTGCGCGAGTGCTCAGAACAGCCAGGCGTCGTGGGTCGATATGTCACCCGTGATTCATCGACGACTACGCTGTCAGCGACAGCTCCTCGTCTGCGTGAGTGAGCGCTTAGTCCAACCTCGGGCAGGCATCTCCTCGCTCTCCCTATCCTAACCTGGCACCAGGAAGGGAACTAAGCCTGGCAAGACACACTCGCGGAAGCGTGGTTCCGTAACCCTTGCAGCCAAACACGCTTTGCTTCAGGAAAGAGGTCTGGGGCACTGTCGTCATTCGCGAGCTGTCTCTCGCAGGAGGAAGGGTTTGCGCATAGAAGCTCTTCCGACACTTCGGGAACACCATCCATCCATGAGGGCCGGAAGCCAGGCTTCGGTCGATCACACCCCGGCCGTCCGCAGATCCCGAAGCATCTTGGTTACTCGTTCCGGATGGAGTCTCGTCTGTGAGTCTTATTTTCGCGGTCGTGCTTGGGAATACCGGTTACAAAAAACAAGCGGAATATACGTTATCAATAAAAAAGAGTTGTAGAAACTGGAAGTAATTCTTGCATAAATAAATAGTAAAACTTGTGTAAACAACTCCGGCATTCTCTAGACAAGGTATAATATAGTCTCCTGGTGCAGATAGGTCAGCTTAGCGAACGTTCATTGGCAGTGTTTTTGTTTCATTCGAGGAACGTCAGCAAAGGCCATTTTTGTTCCGTCAGGACTAAAAGGGCGTGTGCTGGGGGCGCCGTTTACGGCTGACAAATGAACGTTCTTGATCACCAATGATTAAGAGCCAGCTATTCATTTTTTTATGCCTTTGTATACCTCTAAATTTTTTGTTTCATGCTTGAATCTATCCCTAAGTTGGTTTGAAAGCAAAGCTTTCCACCTCTACTTTCCAACGGTTCATTTTTGGGGGCGCGCGACAAAAAACTCAATGCGGCTGAGGAAGGGAAGGGCGGTTGTCACTCATGTAGCACAGTGTAGATGGCGCAGGCCAATGGTTGGTTACCCAGTGTTCCCAGCGCGCCGGTGCCCGGCTGACACAAGCGGGCACGTCGGATAAAACAGCTTTGTCGTCTGCTTTAGCGGATGTTGTTTTGGGTCTGTTTTGGCGCAGCTTTCGCATTCCATTGCGCGCTCACTTCGTACGGCTTGATTAACTTGTTCGACAGGCACCTCCTGCGTGACCCGGACACGACGGAATTAAGTGGTTCTACGGCCAAGATACGCTAAGGATTGGTTTGGCAGGACTGGAAAACAAAATGTAGAGAACCACATACAGACGTCTGGATCCCTAGAGAAACGCTACCTCGCGGCGCAGTGCTTGCCACGAATGGGACTCCCGTTTTCTAAAATGGTGAATACCCAATTCGGTAGGTTTTAAGAGGTAATAAAAGAGGGGTAAGGAGCCAACTGGTTCAGATAAATAGCGGATATAAAATATTCCTCAGCTTTTCGCAATTCTCAAACTTACTAAACTAACTAGTCTAAATCGGTATCAATTTGAATCACTATGCTCACATGCCGAATTATTTTGGTGTCTGCGCTTGTGTCGCGTGGTGGTATAGCCCCGAGATAGCACATAAGGCTGGGTAGGTTCCGCTGTCCCTTCCTCGAAAGCTCTCCTCTCAGTTTCAATTTCTACCGTTGCACTGCTGGGCTAAGCGGCGGCGTCCGCCGCTCTTGCCCGGCTGTGGCCAACGGTGCCGCGTTCGGGACGCCGATCCCGCGAATTCCAGGTAACCGCTGGCAGAATCTGTAGTTTCACTCTTTGTTGAGCCGAGTGTATGAATTCAAGGGACATTGCATTGGACGTTGTGGGTGTCGCTTAAAGCTTTTCTTTTTAAACACTTTCACAGCATGGATTGGAGACAATTTTTTTGGAATGGTGAATATTTTCAAGCTGTTGAAAAAAGGGAAACAATCGGTAAGGGTGTGACGTAAAAGGTGTAATAACAAAAACAAACTGGCGTAAAGTGACTCCGCAGCAAAGGTATACCATTGGTAATACTGGAACTGTATTACCCTGAAATTAGCAGCCAAGAATATTATTGGATAACATTGAAGTGACTTCTAACAACGTGGTTTGCGCTGTAAGAAGTGTAAGGGAAGAAAGAAGTGTAAGTGCTAAGGGTGTATATATGCGTGGGCAAAACACGTTCACAATCCTGCATCCCGACAGCTGCTTCCCACAGTTACCGCTAGTTTTGTCGCGGGAAGAAATAAACCATGTCGTAAAAAATTGCATAGGTTGTTCCGTATTAACCGGTTCAATCGGGAAAACACAACAAATTTGGAACTCCCATCAGTAGCGTCCACAGCCTTGGAGAACAACTTTATATTCAAGCCGAATAAACAAAGCCGATGTATACGATGGATAACCCTCCACATCCGACAGGGGATATTTATGATCGAGTTAAACACGTCGAGAATATGAGAATTTAAGGTTATTTTTAAAAATGGTGGGGTTGCGGCTCAGACATGCAAGCGACATAGCTTAAGATCATGTTTCTTGTAACTTTTTACTGTCCTCCTCCTGTGTGGTTCTCCTACATTAAAGCGTGTTTGAAAGTATACAGGGAGGCCGCATCGACGAAACGGTTAGGTTGTGTAATATCACAACAATAAAGCGAGCTAGAAAAAAATCGTTTATAGAACTTTTTGATCTTCGCTCAAGTGCTGCTAACTGCCATGATCGCCAACAGGCGTCATTTTTAGCGAATTTATTTATTTATTTATTTTTGTTTATCATATACTGCGAACCATTTAAGGTCCAGGCAGGAAAGGTACAGCAAGTTCGAAGGTAAAACAAAGGTACAACAAAGTTACAACAAAATTGTTACTAGGATGCATCAAATGTAAAAAAACTTCGAAATCACCATCAAATTTTACTCGTTTCCATATGGCTGAGTACACCCGCTGCAACACAACCCATAAGCAAAGCACCACACTCTTAGGCACACAACATGTTAAATCAAAGAAGTATTGTTAAAGTCAGGAAACAAGGCGCGTTTTATGGTGGAATGGAAAGAAGAGTAGAGTTTCGGGGCAACAAGTTCCACTCAGTGATTGATTTCGGGAAAAAAGAGTGTTTGTATATATTAGTTCTTGCGAAGATTGGCTTGATGCTGCAGCTATGTTTGTGACGGGAAGGCCTGGAAGAAACTTTTACCATGTAATTTTCTGGCTCAATTTCTAGTTTAGAAAAATATATTAGACGGAGTAAGTTAAGTCGAGCAGCTCGTCGTCTGTCCTCAAGAGGTTCAAGATTTGCCAACTGCAACATCGCAGAGGGGGAATCGCGGCGTCTATACCTACTGTAAATAAAACGGGCTGCCAGGCGCTGAATTTTTTCTATCTTTTGTATATTGCTTTTTGTGTGAGGGTCCCATACTACGGAGGCGTACTCCAAGGACGGTCTTACCATTGTTTTGTAAGCTTTAAACTTTAAGGAACTGGGGGCATCAGCTAATCGATGCTTTAGAAACCCTAGTTTTTTACCTGCGGAAGAGCATGGATTTACTATATGGGTTGTCCAGTTGAGACTTGAGGTAAGTGTTACACCCAAATATTTATATTCTTCCACTTGTGTAATCTGTGACCCTTTTATTTATTTATTTTTTTAAATACTGCCAGTCTCTTCTGAGACCAAGGCAGGCGGGCATACAAGGGTGTATTCATATACATACAAATGTACTTAGTCGGTAGGTAATACAACAGTAATAAGAACGAAATGTCAAAACAAGAACAAGGGTTAAGTAACTGTGGTGTAAGCGTCATATTTTTAGATTGCACATATTTATAAAGGATACAAAGGAAGTGAAACGTGTAGAAGGGTTGAGCAACGCATAATACAAGCATAATAATTTGAGGTTCCTCAGTTTATAAAGGATGCTTACAAGGAAAGTGCACTCAAATAAGCCAAAAAAAGCAACTTGTGTAAAGAAAAGAGATTGGTATACAGACTAACCATACGTTGCGCAAACCATAACGAACAATACCGCGCCGACGGAACCTTAAAAAAAGTCTCAAAACCATGAGTAATCAAGTAAAAACACTGCGGGAAGTTTGCGCATGCGGGTATATAGTATTTACTACAAAGCAAGAAAACAAAAGATAACGAACATTGTGAGGCAAGTCATACATATTGCATCCCAAGAAAATACATTACAGATAAGTTAGTACAGTCAAAATTCGCAGTGACTGAACATGATGCTCTATGTTATGTAGACGCAAGTTTAGCGGTGCTCGCCGTGAAGTGTACAGAGAATACATAACATCCGAGTCCACACTTTACAAAAATTAGGGTTGCATGTTTTACTTTCCTGTTAATTGGTAATGTTAGCGATTCTCGACAAAAAATCAGTAGGTGAATCCGTGTTATTAACCGATGGGTCCAAGCGATTTCATTCTCAGATAGCAAGCGGGAAGAAAGAATATTTGAAGGCGTCATTATTGCAAGGATATTCAGTCAAAGTGTGCGCGTGTTTTTGCCGGGATTCTGAAGGGTGGATGAACTTGTACTCGTCGATTTTATAATGATTGTGCAATAGTTGAAAGAGAAATTTTAGACGGGCTTGTTTAGTTCTAAACTGATGTATATGAAGTCCACAGTCCAATAGCATATTAGTTGGTGAGTCAGTACGTTTAAATTTATTGCAGATAAATCTTACAGCTTGCCTCTGTACCTTTTCTAGTCTTTTTATGTTAGTGAGCGTATAAGGGAACCAAACGGTGCTGGCGTTTTATAATACTGGTCTGACATAGGTGGTGTAGGCTAAAAGCCTAGTTGATTTTGGTGCGAGCCTTAGACACCTTCTAATATAAAATAATTTGCGCAACGCAGTGGATGTAATGTGAGTGATGTGTCAGTCCGATTTAAGGTTGGATGTTAAAATTACGCATAATATTTGTGTTGATGTACTTTCACCAGTTGCGTGCCGTTAATGTTGTAAGGGTAATTCATGGGTTCTTTCTTTCTCGTTACGGTCATGCACACTGTTTTTCTGAGGTTAATCTTCATTTGCCACTTAGTACACCAGTCATAAAGTTGGTTTAGAGATTCCTGTAATGCGACCTGGTCTTTGGAACTGTTTAATTCTTGGTACATAATGCAGTCGTCAGCAAAAAGTTTGATTCTACATGAAATGTTTGTCGCTATGTCATTTATAAATATAAGAAAAAGCAGAGGGCCAAGAACTTTGCCCTGGGGGACTCCGGATGTTACGGGCATGCTATCTGAATGTACATTTTCAAAGATTGCAAATTGCGAGCGGCCGTATAAAAAGTCTTCTATCAAGTTTGTTAGGTTTCCGGTACCGAGTATACTTTTGAGTTTTGCGTTTATTTTTTATGGCATACTGAATCAAATGCTTTTGAAAAATCTAGCAGTGTCAAGTCTGTCTGCGAGCGGTTATTAATAGAAAAAGCGAGGTCATGTACAACTTCAGTTAGTTGCGTTGCTGTGGATAGCCCTTTTCTAAATCCGTGTTGGTAAGGTGCCTTTTGTCTCTAGGAAGAGTGTTATGTGCTTCAGAATGATGTGTTCAAGTAATTTACATGATGTGCTAGTGAGTGAGATGGGTCTGAAATCAGATGGGTCTTCGCTATTGCCTGTTTTAGGTATCGGTGCGACCTTTGCTTTTTTCCAATCATCCGGAAGCTTTGAAGAAGATACACACTTACGGAAGACCAGTCCTAGATACCGGCTGTACCATTCCGAATAACGTCTGAGAACATTGTTGGGCATATCATGGGGCCCGCATACTTTTTTAGGATCGACGTTCAGCAAGAAGTTCAGAATTCCATCATCAGTGATAATGAAGGGGTCAATTAAAATACGATCGGCGACAGGGAGATCTGGGGTATTTCTGTCATCTTTTGTGAATAGAGTGAAAAAAATTAGTGCAATAATTAGCTTTAGCTTTTTTTTCTTCTGGAGAAAAATCCGGGGTGTCTGTTCTAGGAGGGCGGATGTGTTTCCAAAATCTACATGGTTATCTTTTATGAATGAAGGGAGCGTATTTTTAAAGTAGTTCTCTTTTGCTTCTTTTAATTTGCACTTGAAGTTTGCGATTGCGCGTCTCAGGTTAGGTGCATTAGGAGAGCTCGCTTTGTTTTTCTTCGAAGATTTACGCAACCTCTTGACCTTTCTTTTGGCATGTATAACTTCGCGTGTGATCCACGGATTATTTTTGCGGGGCCGTTTTACTCTCAGGGGAATGAAGTTGTTCATACAATGGGGCGCGATGTTCTTAAACTGAAGCCATAGCGTATTGACGTGTGTGCTGGGCTTTCCAGCCATTACTAAGAACGTGGGAAATTCATGCGCAAGGTAGGTTAATATGGAACCGTCATCCGCTTGACTGAAATTAGCTACCGGCGCTCCGGTAGAACGCATGCGTAGGGGACGGTCGAGTGTAAGCCGACAAATTGGCATATTGTGGTCTGAGATACCATCTACAACGTTGACTTGGTACTGCTGTTGTTCAAACTGATGGCTGAGAAAGATTAAGTCTAGGATGCTTGATGCTGCGCCTTGAACACGCGTCGGTTTCTGTACAACTTGGCGGAGGTTGAAATGCAGCATTAAATCAATGAGAGCATTTGAACCGGGAGATGTGTGGCACATGTTAGTCCAATCTATATCGGGAAGGTTAAAGTCACCCATGAGGATTATATGGGAGCTACGAACATGATGTCCAAGAAAATCGTGAATGTTTGTTATACAGTCGTTGTCAGAAGAGGGGCTACGATAAAAACAGCCAACTACTAATGTAACGCCGTTGCAAATAATTTTGCAGAAGATTGCCTCAGCGTTTGGCACTGGCGGAAGAAGGGTGTACGATATAGAGCGTCGTATCAGCCGTGCCACGCCCCCACCACGGGATGGCCTATCTTTTCTAAAAACCACATAGTTTGGGGGGCTATTTCATGATTGTACACAGATTGTACACAAGTTTCAGTAATAGCCACAATATCTGGTTCATAAAGCAGCAATGTGTTTTCGAGTGACTGTATTTTGTTCAGAACACTTCATGCGTTTAGGTTAAGCAGCGTTATTTTTTGGTCTGCGCACTGCTGCGGGTTGTTGGTCGGGTTCGGGTGTCGCCGCCTAAAGGCACCCTCTCTCCCTTTTCGTCGCTCCACACAAAGGCACAATTGTTTATGTAGAGTTTGTCGAAGGCTAGCGACACTTTATCTTTTTTGTCTCTGTTTTCTTTTGCGCTATCCCAAAGTTTCTTCCTTATGTCCCGTATTCTACGAGAGAAATCTTCTCCCATGGAGTACTCTGTGTCTTTGAGTTTCTTACATTGCTTCAAAATTACCGCCTTCTGTCGCGTATCCAAAAGTTTAAAGACTTTCATAAACAATTTCTCTCACTCCACTTTTACTGATGCCTATCAACTTCCAGAGATTCCCGTTTACAAATACTCTCCTACGCTGCCCCTTTTGATAGACCAGCAGGCATTGTGCACATAATTAATTCTTTAAAAATGTATCCTTCTGCTGGCATTGACGAAATCAATGCGAATTTTTTAAAAAAGCACATGCCAGTACTCTTCGATTTTCCCTTGCCAAGCTCTTTCAACAATGCTTAGAATCAGGATTATTGCCTTTTGAGTGGAAGATGGCTAAGGTGGTTCCAGTCTTTAAATCCGGTAGCGTTGTATCACCTAGCAACTATCGTCCGATATCGCTGACCAGCATCCCCTGTAAAATTTTTGAACATATCATTTACTCTAACCTTGTCCGATTTCTCGAATCCAATTCTTTCTTTCACCCCGCTCAACATGGCTTTCGTAAACACCACTCCTGTGAAACGCAACTCTTATCATTCACCCAGAAAATTCATGTTATTCTTGTCGCGCGTTCATCCGCAGATTGCATATTTAAGTGAATGCACTTCTTAAGCGACCCTGAACCTGCGTCCACCGGCGATGTCCGCGCACGTGGAGATGGGCGCGCGCAGCCTGGCGCTGACATGGCACATACCCACGTGGGGGATTGGCCAGAATCTCCTCGTCTTCCTTGGCAACGGGGGGAGATGGGCGCGCGCTGCCTGGCCGCTGACATGGCACATACCCACGTGGGGGATTGGCCAAAAATTTGGGCGTGAGAAGGGCTAATGCACCTGCTTAAAGGGGTACTGACACGAAATTTCAAAGCTGAGATCCGCTCTAGCAATCAAGTACAACGACAACACAAATAGGTGTCTGTGAATAAATGCATCTTTCTTTTTTTGTAGTTGTGTGTGTGTGTGTGTGATCTGTCTTTCGCGAACATTACCGAACCGCGCAAATTCAACTCGTGCATTCGCACTTTCACATTCTTCCCTCGGGGAAATGGGGGAAATTTTTTTTTGGACTTGTCGAAAGCATTTGACAAGGTGTGTCACCGATTACTAATGTTAAAACTCCGTAGCCTAAACCTCGACAGTAGTTTACTCAAATGGATAGAATGTTTTGTATTAACCGGCCCCAAATTTTGTTTCAGCTAATGATTTCAACCTTCTAATATAAAATAATTTGCGCAACGCAGTGGATGTAATGTGAGTGATGTGTCAGTCCGATTTAAGGTTGGATGTTAAAATTACGCATAATATTTGTGTTGATGTACTTTCACCAGTTGCGTGCCGTTAATGTTGTAAGGGTAATTCATGGGTTCTTTCTTTCTCGTTACGGTCATGCACACTGTTTTTCTGAGGTTAATCTTCATTTGCCACTTAGTACACCAGTCATAAAGTTGGTTTAGAGATTCCTGTAATGCGACCTGGTCTTTGGAACTGTTTATTTCTTGGTACATAATGCAGTCGTCAGCAAAAATTTTGATTCTACATGAAATGTTTGTCGTTATGTCATTTATAAATATAATAAAAAGCAGGGGCCAAGAACTTTGCCCTGGGGGACTCCGGATGTTACGGGCATGCTATCTTAATGTACATTTTCAAAGATTGCAAATTGCGAGCGGCCGTATAAAAAGTCTTCTATCCAGTTTGTTAGGTTTCCGGTACCGAGTATACTTTTGAGTTTTGCGTTTAATTTTTTATGGCATACTGAATCAAATGCTTTTGAAAAATCCAGCAGTGGCAAGTCTGTCTGCGAGCGGTTATTAATAGAAAAAGCGAGGTCATGTACAACTTCAGTTAGTTGCGTTGCTGTGGATAGCCCTTTTCTAAATCCGTGTTGGTAAGGTGATAAGGTGCCTTTTGTCTCTAGGAAGAGTGTTATGTGCTTCAGAATGATGTGTTCAAGTAATTTACATGATATGCTAGTGAGTGAGATGGGTCTGAAATCAGATGGGTCTTCGCTATTGCCTGTTTTAGGTATCGGTGCGACCTTTGCTTTTTTCCAATCATCCGGAAGCTTTGAAGAAGATACACACTTACGGAAGACCAGTCCTAGATACCGGCTGTACCATTCCGAATAACGTCTGAGAACATTGTTGGGCATATCATGGGGCCCGCATACTTTTTTAGGATCGACGTTCAGCAAGAAGTTCAGAATTCCATCATCAGTGATAATGAAGGGGTCAATTAAAATACCATCGGCGACAGGGAGATCTGGGGTATTTCTGTTATCTTTTGTGAATACAGAGTGAAAAAAATTAGTGCAATAATTAGCTTTAGTTTTTTTTTTCTTCTGGAGAAAAATCCGGGGTGTCTGTTCTAGGAGGGCGGATGTGTTTCCAAAATCTACATGGGTTATCTTTTATGAATGAAGGGAGCGTATTTTAAAGTAGTTCTCTTTTGCTTCTTTTAATTTGCACTTGAAGTTTGCGATTGCGCGTCTCAGGTTAGGTGCATTAGGAGAGTTCGCTTTGTTTTTCTTCGACAATTTACGCAACCTTTTGACCTTTCTTTTGGCATGTATAACTTCGCGTGTGATCCACGGATTATTTTTGCGGGGCCGTTTTACTCTCAGGGGAATGAAGTTGTTCATACAATGGGGCGCGATGTTCTTAAACTGAAGCCATAGCGTATTGGCGTGTGTGCTGGGCTTTCCAGCCATTACTAAGAACGTGGGAAATTCATGCGCAAGGTAGGTTAATATGGAACCGTCATCCGCTTCACTGAAATTAGCTACCGGCGCTCCGGTAGAACGCATGCGTAGGGGACGGTCGAGTGTAAGCCGACAAATTGGCATATTGTGGTCGGAGATACCATCTACAACGTTGACTTGGTACTGCTGTTGTTCAAACTGATGGCTGAGAAAGATTAAGTCTAGGATGCTTGATGCTGCGCCTTGAACACGCGTCGGTTTCTGTACAACTTGGCGGAGGTTGAAATGCAGCATTAAATCAATGAGAGCATTTGAACCGGGAGATGTGTGGCACATGTTAGTCCAATCTATATCGGGAAGGTTAAAGTCACCCATGAGGATTATATGGGAGCTACGAACATGATGTCCAAGAAAATCGTGAATGTTTGTTATACAGTCGTTGTCAGAAGAGGGGCTACGATAAAAACAGCCAACTACTAATGTAACGCCGTTGCAAATAATTTTGCAGAAGATTGCCTCAGCGTTTGGCACTGGCGGAAGAAGGGTGTACGATATAGAGCGTCGTATCAGCCGTGCCACGCCCCCACCACGGGATGGCCTATCTTTTCTAACAACCACATAGTTTGGGGGGCTATTTCATGATTGTACACAGATTGTACACAAGTTTCAGTAATAGCCACAATATCTGGTTCATAAAGCAGCAATGTGTTTTCGAGTGACTGTATTTTGTTCAGAATACTTCATGCGTTTAGGTTAAGCAGCGTTATTTTTTGGTCTGCGCAGTGCTGCGGGTTGTTGGTCGGGTTCGGGTGTCGCCGCCTAAAGGCACCCTCTCTTCCTTTTCGTCGCTCCACACAAAGGCACAATTGTTTATGTAGAGTTTGTCGAAGGCTAGCGACACTTTATCTTTTTTGTCTGTTTTCTTTTGCGCTATCCCAAAGTTTCTTCCTTATGTCCCGTATTCTACGAGAGAAATCTTCTCCGATGGAGTACTCTGTGTCTTTGAGTTTCTTACATTGCTTCAAAATTACCGCCTTCTGTCGCGTATCCAAAAGTTTAAAGATAACCGGTCGCGTTTTATCAGGAGCTGGCCTACCAAGACGATGAATTCTCTCAATCTCAATCGGGTCTAACTCGAGAGTGTCTCTTATGATCTCTTCGTTCACAATTTTTTCTAGTGATTCGCTGGTTTCGTCTTTTGCTTCCGGCAGACCATAAACGATTAGATTTCCTCTCCTGCTTCTGTTCTCGAGTTCGTCGATTCTTTTTTCCGATGTTCTATTGTTGCTTTGCATGGAAGTTACCTGGGTCTGCACCTTGCAAGGTCACCTTCTAATTTTGCAAGAGTGCCAGTTTTCTGTCGATATCTACCATGCCGTTGTTCTTTGATTGTCTTTATGTTCGTCGGAAATTTCTTAAGTTGATTGTAAATTTTATTAAGGTTCTACGTCACCTACGTCACCACCTAACAACAACAACATCTTGAGAAACTTGAAACATTCATACAGCGCACCACACAGCCGCGGGCTGTGTGGCGCGCTGTATGGTGCGCTTTATATCATATTTGAAGTGAAACTTGTTGATTTTGTTGGTGATACAGAAATGAGCAGTTTTTTTCTAGATTAATTACCATGTTCCACTCAGAACACCAAGTTTCCAAGTTACCGATACTTCTGTTTAAAACTTGTTGATCTGCCATCGAGCTTACGACTTTGAAAAGAATGCAGTCGTCTGCGAACAGTTTAACTGATACTCTGGTATCTCTTGCTTCAGGCAAATCATTAATATAAATGTTAAATAAAACGGGACCTAGTACGAACCCCTGCGGTGCTCCGGAAAAAAACGTCTAAAAAACCCGAGCGCGATCCCTCAATCTCTACATACTGTTTATGGTTAGTAGGTAAGATGTGACCCCAGTTTGTTATATCTGAAGGAACGCCAATTAACTTCAGTTTATTTATTAATTTTTTATGTGGAACTTTATCGAACGCCTTCAAGAGGTCAAAAAAGATCACGTAAACCTGGATACCAGCATCTAGAGCCTTCGCAAATTCATTAATTGTAGTTAATAACTGCGTAGTAGTAGAAAGACCTCGTCGGAAACCGTGTTGGTGTTCAGTGAGAATATTCTGGGATTGAAGAAAGTTGTTGAGGTATTTTGCGATAATATGTTCCAGCAGTTTACAGCAATGACAGGTGAGAGAGATGCGCCGAAAAAAAGCAAGTGGAGAGGAAAGAACATTGGTCCTCGCAGCCTTTTTCGGGGCAATGGTGGCTTAGCGCATACACTTATTCATCCTGCTTAGCTCTTGTCTCATCTCATAGCAGGCGCGCGCCAAGGACGAATACACACGAAGCATGATGGGCTCTGCCGTATGAAGGCAAAATTGTGCATGGGTCGCCCTGTTACCCAAAATTATTGGTTTTCTCTGGGGTGGATGAAATATGGGCCCTCCCATGCAATTGACGACGCAGACTTAATTTTCACTTGAAAGCGATGCAACGAAAGAGAAATTAGACTCCAACGTTCAGCACAAATTGATCCGTCATCGTACAAAACGACGGTGCTAGCGGCGCAATATATTTGCTCCAAACAGCGCCAATGAAAGCCTCGTCGCTAAGAAAAACACAATGTAAAGCGATTAGATGACTTCAAGAGCCCACCGCCTGCATGGCGAAGTTTTTTAAATGCGAATGCATTTCTTAGTCGGGGGTTGTCGTGCTCCGTCGGCGTGCGCCTGCATTCCTCCAGCGCGAGCGCACGTGAGCGCGCGCCTCGTAGTTCTGCCTTCGTCGTCGTCGTCGTCGTCTCGGCGCGGCGGACCGGCGGCGCTCGCATCGCGGAGCTCGGGCGGAGTAGCGGAGAGTAAGTGGAGAGGAGGAGCGCGCTCGGGCGTGTGAGGGCGCTCGCATCGCGGAGCTCGGCGGGCTCTCTCTCCTCTCCACGTACCCTCTCTCCGCTCGCTGCGCTCGGAATCTATATAATGCAGTGGAGCGCGCGCCTGGCGCATTGATAGCGATGGAAGTCGGTGAAGTCGAATCCCTCCGCGGCAACGATACCGCAAGCACGAAGTGTAACAAATGCAACCTGAGCATTACACCTCCCGCTGGCGGTGACGTCACTGCAGTTGCTTCAACGTCATCATCGGTTGGAGGACTCACACTCTCGTCTCTCTTCATTAAGTACGCCATTAATAATAATTACTCGCACCGCACTCATCGGTGCACCCAATGCATTCGCATTTCCAGCACGATCCCCTTCGGGGAGGTGGGGGGATTTTTTTATAGTTTGAAATTGATTGAACTTATAGTTTAGTGTTTGTTTTTGTTTAAAATTCATTCTTCTGTCCTCAATCATCCTTATATGGGATACTTTGATTCCGTCCGGAGTTCTCGAAATTTGCTTCGCGATGCCCTTCGGCCTGCCCCATTCGATCAGTCTCTTACACGTTACACCGCTGCTTGTTTCCTTCAAGCTATTGCGGGGTTAAAGCGGGTGTTTCAGGATGGTTCGCGCTTCAAACGCATTTGGAGCCTCTGAAGCCAGTATAAGCACGCACGCAAACAAAAAGAAACGCACAGCCGTGAACTCCTTGCTGTATTTGACGCCTCGCGCTTAGAAAACGCGCGCATAAAGTTTGCTTTGCCGTAGGGGGTCTTGATGTCAGCGCATCGAGAGAGGGAGAGAGAGAGAGAGAGAGAGGGAGCGAACTTGAAGTGTCTGCGAATACTAAGGGAGGGGGAGGTGCAGGTCCAAAGAGCCGCCGCGACGTCCAGTGCCGGCGACGAAGGGCATCGGCAAAAGTATGAAATCGTAACCTAATACAGCTCCGCTATGAAAATGTACGTATTATCTTGACCCTAAGTGTGCTTTAGGCAGATTGTTCATTCGCTCCATGCAATGCAAAATAAACTGATTGTCCTACTCCAAGATTCCAACACATCAATGCTGATTTGAAGGTATGCAACAGCAGCGCCCTAGCAGATTTCCAAATTTCTGGCTTCAATTTCTCTCTGCACTCTCACCGCTATTGCGATATGCTAGTTCACTGCATCTATGCCCTCCCGCAGAAGGGAGTATATTTCGCGCTGCGCTCAAATTTCGCATTAAGGATTTGTAAGCGTGAGCCAATACCTACGCATGAATATGTTGATGTAAACATTGAGCTGAGCACTGCAGCCACAGTTAACGCTGCATTTCTTAGAAAGGATGCGAACTAAAATGAAAGTTTTCAATAACTTTTCTTGGACAGCTGCCCCACTACGGAATTCGGCAGTTTGACAATCGGATTTGCGCCTTACATAAGAGCATAGGTATTATTCATCTCGTTGACGTGGTCCTAGACGACATTAAAGGAGTCGCCGACCTCAAGAGAAAAGAAAACAATGACTCTTTGGCTCTGCAAACGGCAGCATTGTTCACCATAAAAGCTAACACAAGAAATCTAAGACATTTAGGTAGGCTGACGCACGTGACTTAAATACCTTGCGCATGTGGGGGGAGGGGATACATCGCCGTCTGTGCAGTTCAGATTGCTTTTTCTTGTCTGCATCATTGTGGATTCCAGATACAAGCCTAGAGGCGAATGTTCTTCTCGGTGGCTTCAACACGTGCCTTGCCCCAGTCTATCTCATGGTTAGACGCTTCTGCGTGTGCCGCGAGGGCATTAGCGGAGCGTTTTTGGCTTCTTTACGTCATTACAATGACTAATTACCCGTCTTTCGAAATTTCCAGCAATCCCCTATGTATACTCTATTGCAGTTCGCGCATCGCACTTCATACACATCTTAGGGAATCGCTTTTTTTTGTAATGTGTCTTTTCACCGTCATAGAGAGTTTTTTAGCTTCTGGGTTGGAACATGGCCAAAGTGTTCGTCATACGAATTTCGGCAGTATTTTGGGACGGCCAGATAAAAGAAAAAAATGTAAAGAGGCACTGGGGATCAACCGAGGCATGAACCACTGAGGAATCCACAGGCCAGAGAATCCACATTAAAGCCACAAAGCGAGAAAGTTTTAACAGCCAATCAATACTATAGACATAGAGCAAAAAGCAGCGCAGGAACAGGAACAAAAGGAGAAAGAGAAAAAAACAAAAAGCAAGTGCATACCCTGCAATATCTTTTCCCTTTTTTCGCCCCCATCCGTGTGCTGCTTTTCCGGATGTGTCTTTTACATTTACTGACTACTGTACTGTTTTTGAGTGGCTTTACTCTACTGAGTGGTTGAGCACTTCTGTGGTTTCTTTAGTTTATCCTGTATTTTCTTTCATCCTCGTCCTTGCTGTTTTTTCTGGAACTCTCATCCAACAAATCAGCCAAAACCCGAGCTTTAGTAAATACAATAGCTGAGGCATTCTGTGGGTACCAGTGAATGGCCCAAGGTAATTCAGATGCAGCCTTGCATGTACCCACATCAGAAGATAACGTCGCATTGTGCTGTGTCGCTGGTCTTTTCGTAGAACTCACAGCGGTCTGCCTAAGCTGATGCAGGTTATACACCCTCACATTACATAATGGAAACAAATTTTATCTTTCCACTCCGGGAGGAGAGAAAACCACCGAAGCAGACTTGCCAATCCTCATTATTGTAACGTAGTGGAAATAAGGCATGTTCTCTTATTGTTGAACGTTGGTTGATACTTATGTCAAGCTGTTAAATGTAGCATTTTTCTGATTGGAGGATCAGGTTTTCCATCTTCATTGAGTGGAGGGGTTAATAATGCGTGATGAGAATGAGTGAATAGAAATGCGAATAATGAAGAGGCGTTTCTATAAAACATTTATGAAGAAAAATGTAAACGGAATCAGTTTGGTGGTGAGAATTTATGCAAGTACCCAACCTGTTTTGCTAGATGTAATAAGTGTGCTGGCGCAATGATGCCTGGCACCATCTGGTATAGACCCTGCTGCAGTCCTTTGAAGTCTTCCCTATTGGCGGCCATCGGAAATTCGTTTTCGAGCAGGCAGCCCTGAGCCGACTCTTTGGCGTTTGCTTCATGCATGTAGCCAATCCTACCGATACGTATCGAACAACAACTGTTCAAACACGTAGCAACAAGTGTAGAAGTGTCCATTGAGAAAGTCGCATTGAAACTCGGCGTTCAACCCTCTAATGTTGCTCTTCCTCGCCCCTTGGTGCCGACAACGTCTCGCTGGATTACGTCAACTGCCTGCATTTTCTTGTCTAGCTAGCCGTCGTATTCGCGCTGTTCTGGATGGGCCTCACGTTGGCGACACTTCCATTCCCTTTTCGGTTGTTTACCTTGCTCGTCGAAGGCGAGTAGCTTTTCAACCCTTCTAACTACACTGGACCGTCCCAGGGCATCGTAAGAACCAAACAGACTAAACGTACAAATGCTGGTAGGTTCCATTACCACGTCGGTCTACAAAACCCGTAACGCAAACGCAACAGCGGGAGTGAGAACCTGCGAGAAAAAGGGGTTACATATAAAAGGTTAGTAGTATAGCGAACGCCTTGCGAAAGCCAAAATGTTCCTTCGTGATACCGGGGATCAGTATTCGCGTTTTGTTGGAAACAAACGTATTGTCCTTTGTGGCCCTGCAAGTGTTGGCGTAGAACCAACCACGCGTGAGTAGCTCGCAGGCTTCCTTAAAACGTGGTACCACCGCATCAAGTATGGACGAGTAGCGCTATCAGCGGAAGCCAGGAAGACGTTGTGCATTCCAAAAGTTTAAAACTACTTCCGGAGCAAGACACGCTGTATAGGCCGTGGGGGCCACCACCTCTGTTTTAGTTTTCCCTATTTTCTACCTTATTTTACAAAAAGCTACTTGCAAGGGGTATCTCGGTGTTCTCTGTGTTTTTGGTGAGCTAATAAGTTGATCTAGGGTGACTTGTATTTCTACTTCAGAGTGCTTTTAAAGTCACTAGTCAGTGTAAATACGCAACCTTAAGGTTTCAGTAAAACCAATTGAACTGAATCATTTAAAAGGTCTTAAAAGGGACCTGCAACACTCTTCGTGCAGTGCAAGTAAACCTGCCCGACGTTTAGATTAGACTGCCAGGAACACCCGAGCCAAATATTACACGTGCACGTGAAGCGGTAAGCGCCCAAATCGCCGTGAAAGACGCGGAAAAACCAACCGCGCTCTCTTCAATTCTTCTCATTATGCACCCCTGGCATGGCCTCTGCGACGTCAATCGGGCCATGGCTGTCCTGGTTGTCCTATTGGCTGTCGCTGGTCAACTTCGCCACTAAATTCTGGCATTTGCTGTGACGATCCGCAGACGTCGGCGCTGTGTATGAACCTCTTCTATGTTTGAACCTGTCCACATGCTTTTGGCGTTTCTTTTGTTTTGAGTACGCGCGGAGTTTGAGTGACGAACTAAATATTCCACTTTCAACGAGCCCACTCGACAACAAACGTTTATTGCTTCAAAAACGCCCTACCAGCCTGTAGCGCTTGCTTGCGAGCAGGCCGCCATGCCTGCTTTGTTGTGGCACCAGACAGGAAATAGACCCGTGCACGTTGCGGGGAAACGGACAGCACTCCCCGGCCTGTGACATATCGAAGGCCGCCAAACAGAACGCTGTGCGCCGCCCCCCTCTCCGGGAGAGAGCGCGTAGCTTTCGTCGCGTTGTCCGTGGTTGAGTTGAGAGGGAACATTTATGCGCGATTTTTCATCGCGGGTAGTTTCGGTGATAGTGAACGGATTTTCATAATTCTTGCGGGAGGACATTTCTGGGACAATAGACTTTACCCCAAAATATATTCCAAGTATTAGATGGTAAGTGCTGCAGGGTCCCTTTAAAACCTTTTCGACTATGAAGTGGCCGGCGCATGTTGCATGCAAGCAGAAACTCACGATTTCGAGATGGGAAGAAATAAAAACAAATGAGGGGCGATCAGTCAATTTTACGCTGAGCGCAACATATAGCTTTCTGCACCGCCGTCTATCTTTGCAAAAGACTGATCGCAAATGATTGGGATCGTGATAGGTCGGTATTTGGTACACCTTAAGATAAACTTGTCTCCGTCTGTATAAGTAGATCAGCAGAACAGTGTTCGAGGCACCAAATCTTTTTTTTGCAAGCTACAGTGAGGTTGGGCAGGTCATGTAATATTGATGACAGACAACAGGTTGAACATCGGCTCAACTGAATTGGTACCAAAGAGCGAGAAGCGTAAAAGAGGAGACAAAGGAAGGTCGGATTGGAGATAGGATAGATGAAAAAAAAAACATATATTGAACCCAGCAACTCGCACAAAGGGTCGTAGGATGTCTCTACAAGACGCCTTAATCTCGTAGGGACACAAATATCGTGGGATCACTTGGTTGGAAAAATGACAGACGATTTTGTGTCGCCAACGACCGAATACCATGCGAAAGCAGTAGATAGCCCTGCTTTTCCGCGCTCTGCCTTATAGGTGCACGTACCCTACAGTTGAATTCCTCCTGTCACATGGACTCAAGCACACGCACCGGTGGCTCAGCCATGGCACCATTCACTGAAAGACTGCCCGACTGAACACCGGAGAAGCGGCCGTTCAAGGGGCCTTCAAAAGCGTTTTCTGCACACTAAATAAACTAGCGCATTCGTTTGGATGGGTGGTCAACGTCAGCTGTGACAAGGAGTAGCGTAAGATACGCAGGTCGAGGTTGAGCAGTTTTGCGTGGACCTTGAAAGGCCGTGCTGCTTAAGCGTGAGGAGCATTGTACTGGATTGGATTAGACTGGATTGAAATAAATTAGATTGTATTGGATTGGATTTTCCAATTCATTTGGAGTACGGGTGTGTAGAGAATTCGGCCTGCACAGTCGCCGGTCTCCGCGTTCCAGAAGAGTGACGTCATCCGCGGCAGACGCCCTGGCGCCGGCGCGTGCCCACCTGTGTGTCTCCGGTGCGCAGTAGCCAAATCTGCCACTGCGCCGAAGCCGCTTGATAGCCGTTTAGCGTGGCTCCTGGAGAGCCGTGCTGCGCATACGCGAGGAGCAGTGGCTGGACTGCTCTGGACTGGACTGGACTGGACTGTACTGGATTCTATTGGATTGTAAATCGTTTTAGCAGCAGTAAGCATGATAATCAGCTAATCCTAGACAACCAGGAAACATTATAATAACCAGCTGAACCTTAGTTCACGCTACGTATATCGTGGCATAGCCGAGCTAAGCGACTAATATTTTTTTACGTGCAGTGCAGGGTTCCCACATTCGTTTCAAAGTTTGTTGCAGCGTTCCCACCCTTTCCTGCAGGTTTTTGGCCTCCGCCATCGTCTTCTGTGGACGTCATCGATTCCCCCATGCACGTAAAGAGGCAGAAATATCACAATTGGACGTCTTTTTCGCGAACTTCCCACTAAGAGAAGCGTCGTCTGCTCACCATCGACGGGTCGCGGCGGCGCCTTTGGGTGATTAGCGCTTCCTGCAGCACAAGTAAAAGTGTGTTTTTACTCTATTACCACTCTTCTCGTTAAGGCGCATTGGCTAGGCTGACACGACGACGAAACGACGGCGACGCCGACTCCGAGTTCGCAGAGCGCGTTGTCACACGACGCCGACGGCGACACGAACACGTCGGCTGATCAGGAGTCCGCGTGGTGCAATGTTACTAGAATAGCTTGTTGACGGGGTATGACTGGCTCGCTGACCGAAGACGTCGACAATACCGATCGGCCGAACGGCCGTCGGGAAGCCATCGAGAAGCAGAAACTGAGCCCAGACAGCATTCGTGCCGTAATGAATGCGGCTCTGTTCTGTTAGTTCCTAGAGTGTAATAAACATAGTAAATTCAATGAAGTTGGTACAACTCAACACTAGCGCTAATGATATCCGTATCACGGCTTACGAAGCTTCGGTCGTTCACACTGGCAACAATTTGTTTCCCGGAGTTCTAAACTGCATATTCGTGTGCGACTAGCAAAGCTAGAATATAAGCTTAGTTAAGAGCAGAAGGAAGGTTACGGAAGGTTTATTAGGTAATAATGCAACAATATCGACCGATGTTTTTAGCGGAAAGCGCAAAACCAAATAAAAGCCGTTCCACTCAATGTGAAAGCTGTCGGAAGTGCATAACAGTAATTCGCAATAATGGGCTGTACCGCCGTTACCTGTTTACTGCTGCCACCTAATGCAATTCACATTTCCCGCTTTCTCAGTGCTCGCGCGCCCCATGCCTGAAAGTGCGTCAGCGGGAGTTCTGGATTGTATTGGATTGGATTGAATAGAATTGAACTGGCTTGGCTCGGCTTGGCGTGGCTTGGATTGGATTTGATTTGATTGGTTTTGGATTCATTTGGATTGGATTTGGATTGGGTTTGGATTGGATGATAAGCAGCAGTAAGCATGATAATCAGGTAATCCTAGACAACCAGGAAAGCTAATAATAACCAGCTGAACCTTAGCTCATGCTGCGTTTATACTGGTATAGCCGCTTGGCTTTCGAAGCCTCTGGGTTACGCCGCGGCGAAGGGACCATGACAGGCTCCACCGTAACGCCATGGCGATATGCTTGGTTTCAGCGAGAGAGCTAGGACGACAAGGCGAGCACCTAAAGTTCTCTGCATTCAAAAGCGCTGCGAGCACTATTCCCGCAGGGCGAAATCGCAGTCGCAGGCGAAGCGGTGCTGTTCCTGGATGTCAGGTATGAAGTACACTATACAGGCTATTTAAACCGCTTCACCCGTTGTGCCGTGGCGCAGTGGACTAACGCGTCGCGCTCGCGCATTAAAGTCGCGGGTTAAAATCCCGGAATAGCTTTGCTTTTTTTCTTTCTCTGCCTTCTATGTGGCATGGCTTGCGAATAATATGCGTAAATCCCAAACAAAATATATTGGTTGAATTATGGAACTACCATATCAAACGTCAATGCATGGTTTGTCATAGGCACGATTTGGTTAGTTTTAAACTCGTGCTTTTTGTATATAGAAAGGCAATTGGAGGACGAAATACTGATGTGTGCATCTTGCAAATTTAGTCTTTATATAGAGCAAGCACAGTTTCCCCCATTAACTCAAAAAAGACACAAGCTAGGCTAGGGGAAAAGAGAAAGGACGGAGGAGGCGGGAATATGGGGCTGTGGGCGGCAAGCAAATCATCCACATATGTCCAATGGCAGCACCAATCCCGCAAAAAATGAACAACAGCCTTCATAGAAATAAAGGGGGCCCCAGGCAATAGGGAAAAAGCGAGTGTGGAATCATTGTTTTGTGTTATCTGATTATCCTTCCGAGACCCCTCGAAATGTCTGTTATGGTGTACGCGTCGAGTAGTTGATAAATACAGGATCGCGTAGGGGTATCACGGAAAGTAAGGGGCAAGGGCGGACGGGGAAATGGATTGCACAGCGAACTCTAAAAAACTCCCACCTCCCCTCGCGGGAACCCCTGTGTAGATGTGACGCAGAGGGGGTTCACGGCACGTTTCCATTGAAGGGAGCATAGGACAGCGGAGGAAACGGCGCTGGAACGATGGAGCGGAGCGGCGCAGGCACCACGTTTTATAGCGCGCATAACGGTGAATGTACGCGCCGGCGCCAGAGCGTCTGCCGCGGCTATGACGTAACACAATCCAACACAATCCACTTTATTCCAATCCAATCCAAATCCAATCCAAGCCAAGTGAAGCCGATCGAATCCAATCCAATCCAATTCAGTCCAATGCCCCTCGCGAGAGAGTGTTCGCTATCGGAGAGGAGAGGGCGTGAGCGGCGGAGAGTGAAGCTGGCGTGGCGAGCAGAATGGGGGAGGGGTGGACGCCGACAACAACGACGACGACGCCGACGCCGGATGCAGGGACAAGGCGGATGAATGAGATGACTTCGCATCTAAAATAGCCGCTGTGTCGTAGCATTCGGATGCTTTTTTAGATGCAGAGCATCTCATTCACTCGCCTTGTCCCTCCGGCGTCGTCGTCGTCGGCGGCGTTGTCCGCCCCTCCCCCATTCTCCTCGCCGACGCCAGCTGCGCTCTCCGCCGCTCCACCCCTCTCCTCTCCTATAGCGAACAGTTTTATCGCGAGGGGCATTGGATTGGATTCGACTGGATTGGCTTGGATTGGTATTGGAGTGATTGGCTTGTGGCTTGGCTTGGATTGGATGGAATTTGGATAGGATTGGATAAAGTGGATTGTGTTGGACTTGTGTTGCGTCGTAGCCGCGGCACGTTGCGTCTAGCCGCGGCAGACGCGCTGGGGCCGGCGCATGTGCAGTACTCTCTCTTCCGCGGTTTCCTCTCCTTCGGAAGCGCTGCGCGTATAACCAGTGTGCCGTTCTCCGGGAAAGCAACATCCACGCTTGGCTCAAACACCTACAGTCCACGCCGCTTTACAAGTACGCCAACGTCATCATCGACTGGGACCGGCTTACGCAGTCCTCAACGTTATGCGCGCTATAAAACGAGGTCCCTTCGCCGCTCCGCCTATGCGTCGCATCTACAAAGGGGTTCGGCGAGGGGAGGTGGGAGTTTTTGTTGTGCTTTAAACTGTAACCCAAAAAATAACGGAATGGAATACTACAGCTGCCTGCGTACGCGCGTGCATGGCGTCCCCACAACACGACCAACCTCGACATTCGCGTGAACAAGCGGCGACGTCGGCAGTGTATAAACAGACGTCGGTTCAGAACGCATGTACGTGCTCACTCTACCAAATTTTGAGGCGTTTCTTTATTCATTCGCTCACACATTTAAGACTGTAGTATGTACCGTGGTATGTACCAATACATGCCGTCGCCGCGAACGCGCAGTTACAGGTCGTTATCTGTTTGCGTGATCTTTCCGTGTGGTGTGCAGGCGTAAAATGCCCGCCCCATTTCTTCCATCAGCTTTTCCACTCCTTATCGAAGTGCAGCGTTCATAAAGTGATACCAAACGGCGCAAAGGAACGCAGACGGTCAGTCGGCTCCGCCCCAAAGCGCACCTGCGGCGGATAATATCGCCGCAGCAGACGACGCCGGCAACCGGATGTTCTTGCAGGCGTCACCAAAAAGCGAGGCATCATGGACAGTCACGCTCGCGCTGTGCGACTAGGTGGACGAAACGAGGGAGAATCGCGGCGCGGGCGAAAATGCCACGTTTTCGTTTGCAATATCTCCACTAATACTAGTCGCTTTAAAAAAATACTTGGAGAAGGTGATTGCTGGGACATATATTTACCTGAAATGTGAACACCCATGCGTGGGTAACATCTCTTTTAGGGCCCCTTTCGCGTAAAACTGCAGCGGGGAGGCTTTGAGCGAGTGCAACGCCGACGCTGGTTTGCAGCGGATCACGTGGTGTAACGTCACACCTACCACGCTTGCGCTCCGGTGGCTCGAGGTAATTGCGACGTAGAGACGGCGTAGAAGTACGTCCGTTCTAAAAAGAGCTTGAACAACACCAATTCAGGAAGAAACTACGAAACAGTGCTGACTCAAAACTGCGGTGTGATTGCGAAGAAACCCACAGACGCGAGAGACGAAGGACCGCACATTGCGCTGTGCGTGCCGATTCTCTCTCACATACGTGTCTTCTTTTGCGCCAATGCACTTAAATACTGGACTACGAATGAGCACAAAGTGTTATTTTACTAAGTTTGACAGCGGCAGATTTATTGAGTAAGAGCACACAAACATATCTTCTGCAGAATTCCACAAAGGTAACAATAAACAGACTTCAAAGTAAAACACAGACACAAACACCTGTGCCAAACAAATGAAAAGAAACAATTTTTGCGCAGCATGTTACTGTTACATCGCAGGCACGGTGGTAGTCATCCCCGTTTTCAGAAGATACCAAGCTAGGAGTACCGTCGACCCCGATTACAGCGAACCCGGATAGGCCGAAGTATGCCATATATCGAATAAAAACAAAATAGTTATCAAATTCAAGCGAAACTTATTCTTTATAACGAAGTTAACATCTGACATATCGAACTCGGCGCTCCTAGAATTGCCACTGAAATGCATGGTTCCGGAATGGCGATTGAGATGTTGATTGGACGCGATTGAGATGTTGAGCCTCGCATGCAGCGATGTGACGCCGACACTTTCTGTAAACGCCTCCGACGCGCGGGACTCACAACAAAACCCGTCTAGTAAGCGAGGCAGACAAAGATGGCAGCATCGGTGAACTGTGGGAAGAGCTCGCCAACGTCCCCTATTTTGTCAAAAAGGAGTGTCCTTCGAGGATTTCCTGAGTGCCGACGACGACGTTGTCGTCGCTGCGAATTCCTAGGACGCAGTCTCGGCCTCCGACGTCATGCCAGCGGATTCTGCCGAAAGCACTGAAGAGGCGGAGGATATCGCGAGTGAAAGCCGTCCGAGGCTTAATAAAGGGCTTTCGGTTGTCGTTGTGCTCCGTCAATATTGCTTAGATATTGAGGGGCACGGACTCAAACCGGTTGAAACAATGTCTTGCGTAGAGAATGCTGTGCCAGTTGACGCAGCCAAAACGAAACTGAAAACTACAAAAATTTCACCCGTAGGGGAACCCTGAGTAGTATGCGAAGAATCCATGGGGTCGACTAATGTTCCAATTAGTTTTATGATCGATCGCGGCGTTGCGGGAGGAGAATGAGGGGAGCAGAGCGTGCGCGCGCATTTATACCGCGGAGCTGCATTGTTGCCCCCAGCGGAGTATGCAGCGGCTGCTGTTGCGTCTCTAACCCTAAGTTGCTTCGCATTATCACGCGCGGAGCCGCAAGGTGTTGCCATTCGTTGCGCAATCCCGGAGAGAGGGAGGATGCCGGAGGGAGGAGTAGGAGGAATGCCTCGCATACTACTCAGGGTTTTCCCTACGGGACGATGACGACGGTGGTTGAACGCGAAGCTATCTCGTGATGGATTCTTTGGTTGGCCAATCCTCAGAAGCACCCTGCCACAATCATCATCAGCGGTGCCTGGCCGGGCATGCGCAGTGGGGGTGTGGTACTCAGGGTTCCCCTACGGGAAGATGACGACGGTGGGTGAACGCGAAGCTATCTCGTGATGGACTCTTTGGTTGGCCAATCCCCAGGAGCATCCTGTCACAACCATGATCAGCGGTGCCTGGCCAGGCATGCGCAGTGGGGGTGTGGACACCGCATGACAGCGCCCACACAACGGCGGAGGGAACAGGCTCGACCATAGGCTGCTTCGCAACTGAAGTCACCGCGTTTTCTTGCAAGTAGGCAGTAAAGGTGGAATGTAGTTTTATGGCTTGCACAAAATTGATTGTTTTGTGAATGGTAATAACATATTTCAGTGTGCTCGTTTCTGCATGCGGCAATGGCGGGGGGGTGGTCCCCCGTATTGTGAACTCCTAACCAAAAAACTCCTTCTGGGTGGGTTGGCTATTTCAAACTATTTGATATATCGAATTAATCGCGGCGCATATTACATTTCGCTATAGCCGGGTTTGGCTGTACTCACTTTCGCTGTGGTAACGTAAGGGCGCTAACTCGCCAATCACTGCACCTTACGATACGCAGGGCTTCCATCAGTTCTGTTGTGACTCTCCGTGATGTCGTGTTTGGAGCATGTGCACTGGGCGGCATTATCAATTTAAAATTTCTCGAAATAATTGTATTTGGTGGAGATACTTTTTTGCGTGTCTTCTGACTACGGGAATTTTCTCTGATTTCATAACTAAATCAGTAGTTCAAGTTGGCGCCTTCCGCCTAGGTTTCAGCAATTTTCAGCCCCTGTTAAAGCATACCGTATACCGATATCTCCCTTCTGCTGCTAGCACTTCGTTGATTATGAGCAGTTAAATTATAGCTTCATTTTAACCTTCCCGTTCTCAGCTCTATCTAGTTCCCTTCCCTCGCTACTCTGTGTGCTTACTAAAAGATATCACTTTCATCGCCTAATGTGTGTACCTATGTTTCAACGACGTAATGTCTTCAAATGTTTGCTTTTACAGTGGTGAGGGATGCAGCGAACACTTTAGATTGCTTCCATATCACTGGCTTTGAATTGAAAAAAAAAAAACTGGCAACACATAACGCAGTTGTAAAGCCCCGCGACTAGCTTTGAAGCAAAAAGTCTGAATGAATGAATGAACGACTTTAATTACAGAAAGCAAACTAAACAGCTCTGTGGGTAGGGGAGGGAAATTGAATTTGGGAAAGGCGTCCTAAATCAGGTGTAGTACAACAATATAATGTTCAAGAGTCCTTATCAGAGTACTTGTATCTCGAGGTCCCTTAGGTGCCACACATACTTTTGGTATTCCCCTTTTGGCGGCGGATAGCTGCCCAAGGCACCTGATTTTATTCTTGCTTTTGTACTTTGGACGAGCGTCTCGAATTGCACTAGAAAGAGTTATAGGGTTACCTGCTGCGATTGTTGTAGGTGAATCATTATATTATTTGTCATTTCTACGTGGACTCAACCAGAAAATCCATCGTGTAAGTAAGCGCAAAATGAAACAAGGACGAACGAAGTGAACGGGACACGGCGCTTGTCCCGTTCACTTCGTTCGTCCTTGTTCATTTTGCGCTTACACACACGATGAATGACCAACTCGCCCAAGAAACCACTCAGAAAATCCATCCATTTACCCGTCTGCTACAATAGGTGTGTCACAATTTTGTGCATAAAATGTTGTTATAATGACTTATGGTCCTACGGTAGCATATCACACCACTCATACCACTCGTAAATTTGTCGTATGGGTAACTTGTTGGTCTTAAGCAGTTAAGCGAACTTCCTGGATTTAGTGTACAGCGCTTCATAGTAATGCGTACTTGATGTAATATCGAGGCAAATGAAAAGGCCTTCGGGCCCTCGTGCTCAAGCCAGCCTCCTTGTTTTGCCACTGAAAATAGTGTTACTGCCGGTACCACTTAAATACCTTATCCAGCAATGCATTTTTCTAAAGTATCAACGCCGTGTTTATGTACGGTCCACGCAGATCGCATCTCAAAGTTCCGACGCCTCCAAATGTATTTACAAACTCTAACGGGCCTTTCCAATTTGGGCTAGGAATTCTTATATTGCCTCAATTTAAAATTCATTTACGAAATGCAGTTGTGTATAATAGTGAAGCCGACTTTAGGATCCCGGTGTATAGAATCACGGCTAATGCATTTACGTGTGGATGTAACCGCTGGAATTTGTTAAATTTAATAAAGCAAGGCATTCTAAGCCTGACTGATGTGATCTATCGTTGCGGAAGAACAAGCTTCACGAAAGCGAACTTACACAATGAAGACATAAGAACCCGCGTCCCCCCGGTTATAATTTTGGCATTTTAGACTTTGACTTAGTTTGCATGGGAGAAAGCTTTGTTTGTTAACCATCTTTCTCTTAAGAAAGCGGCTTTGATATATTTCCCTGTCAGCTGTGAAATAAACATTTGAAATTCATTTCGGAACTCCAACAATTATTGTGTTATCGAAATTTTATACTCATTATCGACACGCAGAACACAAATTAGCTTGAATGGGAGTTTTTGGCTGAAATACGTCTCTGAAACTCCTCACGGCAGGAGGCTTACTCCTACGTTCGATAGTATGGGGACCGGGTGGCCGTTGTATGGCACCACCGTCGCTTCAGCGAACAGCGCCGCCCGTGGCGAACCGCTCGTTAGCAGAATGCCAATGGCCATCAAAACAGCGTAGTTGTACATGGCTTTCTGTCATTCTGCAGCGCTGTGGCTTGCAAAGCGTAGATCAATCCATGAACATTTTTCAGTTTGCTAAATCTTGAAGGTAGAGGCGACCTTTACGAGGCATGTCGTGTGTCTGATTTACGCCAATACTCAGTAATCCCAAATAGCAGACGATGTTAAATGCGCCAAGCTGGAAGTCAAAGCTGGAGATGCAAGTCCGTTCCTTTGTGCAATTTTTTAATGCCTGCGTGAAGTTTGGTGTATCGAGGAATATATTGCAGCTACATACTACTGCAAAGCCGTTGTGTGCAGCCGATCAAAGAACGCTGCGGCGCTGGCCTTTAGATTTGATGAGGAACGGTGTCGTGCACGAGAGAAAGACAAATTTGGGGGGTACCTGTTAAGGTTTATCCCAAAACAAGAACGCTGATGGACGCCGCTACGTAACTTTATTCATTACCGTAGAAATGTGTTTAATATCACTGACATACATTTCCTACAGCCGAGGTAAATCATTTATGGAATAAATACCGCATAACAGTACAAGGTTACTCCTTGTCGTTGAAAAGCATTGCTTTATGCCTGTGACAAGACTTGGTTGCTGGCTAGTTGGTTAATGATTTTCCAAAAAATAATTACTGCGTGTCTGCAGAACGAGAAACAAAGGGGTGCCAAAAATCTCCTCTCAGTTTCAAAAGTGAATGCTGCGGTCGCGTCTTACCACAAGCTGCCACCTACGCTTGAAAAATCATGCACTCCTCCGTAAAACGACGACAATGGTTCATCGCAAAGTTTTCTCGTGAGGGAATCTTTGCATGCCTACTGGATTTAAACTTTGACTAAAGGAGCCTTGAATTTGACCAGCATGCAGTCTGTTCTTTTGGTCGCTACGCCTTTGACTTTGACCCTTACACATTTTATTTCGTCACAAGAAAGCTTCGGGTTTCACCATCGCCGTTGTTTGACGGAGGAATGGAATATGCTTGTGTTTATTTTCCACGCCCATGTCATGAATGCCTATCCAAATCCTAATCCAGAGTGGCGGAAATGCGTCTGTTCTGGTGGACTCGGGCTGCCGCTCCTCTAAATTAGGCAACAAGTCACGCATTTTTCGTTTCTTCACAAGGCATTACACAATTTTTAAGTGCTCGGCAAATAATGCTTAACCATTAGTATTACAGGCTGACGTTACCCGTCAGCCACATTTTAACTATCGGTGCCAGGCTTTATTCCGCGGATGTGAGGAAATGGGGAGGAGGTGGAAGATTTTTAGCTTGGGCTGATGGGTGGTTGATTTACTTTGGCTCTTCATAATATGACAACACAATCGCGGAAGTTACGCTTCGGCTCTTAGGTTCCCGTGCGGTCACTCTCTAAACAACATCGCTTCAACATCGCCTTATCAACGTACTCGGAAAGCACCGGCCGGCCACAAGCATGATTGCGCAGGACAGGACAGAGGCGCCACTGTACGATGGGATTCTACCACAAAAGGAGGACGTACGACAGCCCAGCCCTCTGTTCGGCAGCGGTGCGCTTTGAACGCGGCACTGATTCCTGCGCTCTTTGCCGTGAGTGCGCTCATTGTGTAGAGACGGTGCCGATTTTGAGCTCATTGCTGCCGAACCCAGCATTGATATTGATGTATTTGATGAGCTTATGTATTGAAAGGTTGATAAGGTTGCGCTTGCGTATTTGGAACTGCGGTATTTTTGATGCAATGAGCAAAGAAATGCAGTAAATGCAAAAGACCATTGAAGACCTCAAACGAGCGTTAAGGGCTGACCTTCGAATCCTAAAAGACAGTGTACAACATTGTAGTGACAGCTGTGATGGTATAAACGGCATTAGGACTGAATTAAAGGAGCTACGAAAAAAAAACTGCAAGCGCTCTCGCGGCAAAATTAAGAACTTCGCGCAGGAAACGGCAGGCTCAGTGTAAGAATCGAAGAACTCGAGCAGCACTTGCGAGCTTACAACTTGGAACTAAAGGAAGTAACGGAAATTGCTGACGTAATAGATGTGCTCAAAAGAATTGGAAGTCACGTACACGAGCCGATAGCAGACTCAGAAGTCGACGTATGCCACCGTGTCCCGACTTTTCGACCTACTGAAAAGAATATAATCGTGCGCTTTGTTCAGCGATCGAAGCGAGATAGCTTCCTTCATAAATGTAGGCAGCAGAAACCCACAACAAGATAGCTTCCTTCAGAAATGTAGGCTACAGAAAACAACAACGACTGACCTTGCCATGGCGGTAACAGCACGGCAGTGTACTTGAACGAGCACCTTACCCTGTCGAATAAGGAACTGCTCGGCGCAGCAGTTTCCCGAAAAAAAAAAACAACTGTCGGCTGGAAGTTTGTCTGGACCGCTGGGGGAAGGTCCTTGCTAGAAAGGAGGATGACTCCCGTGTCCTCAGGATCGCACGTGTGGGCGACATTGAAAAGATGACAAACCGAGCAAGAATAAGTACCCCGATAGCGTTCCCGCCCTGAAATGGCCATTATAGAGACCAGTTGTTGCTACTATGATCATGAGGCTTTCAACGAAAATATTTGTGACAAAAGAGGAGGTTTCCGGGCACTGCATTTAAACATGTGAAGTATAAAAAATTAAATGATGATCTAGGAATGTGCTTGAGTTCTCTCACTACAGAGTTTGATGCAGACGTCCTTACGGAGACTTGGCTGACAGATGCGCACCTCACGCCCCACCTCAAAGCTACAGGAGTAACCCTGAACAGTCTAAATAAAAGAGGTGGCACTGTTATGATATATCTAATAAGTAATCTACAATTCTGGCTTATTGACGATGTAACCAAAACCAATGAAAATGTCTAAAGTGTATTTATTATAACATCTAATGTTGTTGTTGGCGCCCTGTATAGACCACCCTCGGGCAATGTGTGTAATTTATTACATTTCTTGAAAGCGCATTTTATTGTCTTCACTCTGTGAATGGACTGTTTGTGATTCTTGGAGATATCAACATTGATGTGACTGTCGGAAAGACATTCTGCAAAAGAGTTTAGAGGTGTTAGCAACGCACATGCCTGTAATAACGTGATCAACATACCAACTAGAATCACCACTAATACTGCCACGTATCTTGATATTTGCATAAGTAGTATAGATATTGAGAATGATTCAGTAGGGGTTCTTCTAAATATTACTAGCGACCACGAACCAATTTGGGGCCTCGGGTACAAAAAAGTCCTGCCAAGTTTTGGGTATGAAGTATAAAGGAGGAATCATTAGGGCACTTCCTTTGCCTCACAGAACAAGTAAATTGGAGTTATGTATATGCAGAGGAGTTCCGAAAACATGCATACAAATAATTTTTCACAAAGTTTCCGGAATGTTATAACTGTGCTTTCCCTCTTAAACAATGCAAAACACAACACAAAAAGATTAGGAAGCTGTGGATAACACTGGAACTGTATAAAAGAATCAAAGAAAAAGATAGGATGTTTCATAATTTCCTTCAGAAGCGCGATTCTGAACTATTCTCTGAGTTTAGAAAGGTACGGAATAAAGTAAATTCTGATTTACGAAAAGCGAAGAGCGATTACGAACAGAGCAAATTTTTTAACGTACGAGGGGGCCATAAGAAATTGTGCGATAGCGTTAACGACTTATTGAACACGAAGAACAGGATGGCTCTGTGCAAGAAATAAATATAAATTCCCGGCATGTTACTGGGGAAGAACTGCCTGAAACAATGAATAGGCACTTTACATGGGTTGGGAAATATCATGGACAAATTCAAACCACAGATTACCCTGTCGAATGCAATAAATTTCAGACTCATTTTTTCTGTCACCAGCTACATTTTTTTAAATTGATAGTATAATTGACAGCCTTGATAATGATGCAGCCGCTGGAGATGACGGAATTATATCCTTACCATTAAAGTATACCTGCCTTATCATTAGCCCAGTGTTAACCCAAATAATAAACAGGATGCATGAGACAGGCGACTTTCCTGATGAATTAACGATAGTCAAAGTCACCCCAGTTAACAAAGGAGGCGGAGAAGCCGATATTATTTCTTATAGGCCTGTTTCAGTTCTTCCCATTTTCTTCGCACTTCTTCGAAAAACATAAAATGATAGGCCAATTTCAATACGGCTTCCAAAAAATAAGTTGTCTGTACTAGGTCTCGTGCACATTATCGAAAAAATAAACGAAAATATTGAAAATAAATTACTCACGCTCGGACTGTTTCTGGATTTGGGAAAAGCCTACGATACTCTGCAACATGAGATTTTATTAGAAAAACTTCAGACAATAGGCGTACGAGGATCAGCTATAATCTTAATTAGAAATTACATCACAAACCGGTGCCAGTATGCTCGGGTAAGCAATCAAACCTTCTCCAAAATGAAAATAGAATACGGCATTCTCCAGGGCTCTATTTTGGGACCACTGTTATTTCTCGTTTATAATAATGATGTTGCGACAATAACAGGTTGTTCTAACGCAATAATGTATGGTGACGACACAAAAGTTTCTTTCTCGGGACAAACGAAAGAATGCTCAGAAAAAAAAAAACAGCTAACGAATATCGTCGGAAATTATCGTATTGGCTGCAGCAAAATTACTTGAGCCTTAATACCATCAAACCCAACTATATTTTTTTAAACGAGTACATAAACGATACTGTACGGACATTGATGTAATATATGAAGGTATTTCACTTGCACCGGTTACGCAGTTGAAAGTTTTGGCCATGTGGTTTTCTTGAGACAAATCATTGACTGTTCACGTTCACAAGCTTAAATCTCATTTATCCCGTGTAATTGTGTGTATTCATAAAATACAGAACCTGGTACCTACCTGGCTTAAACGGATACTATTTTACTCCCTTTTTATTTCAAATTAAGTTACGTAATGTTGGTTTGGCGCGCTACTACGGCCTATTTTTATAACAACCTTCCTATCCTGCAAAAGAAAATGCTACTTATACTTGAGAATTACGAAGGAGGCCAAAATAATCTAAGATCAGGGCCACTTTTTAACAAAGACCTTTTATTGAAAGCAGACGAAGTCTATTTTTTTAAACTAATTCAATGGATGCTCAACAATAGGACTCTCAAAATGCCAACTGAAAATGTAAGTACGTGCGCAATTCGTCGCCAAAAAGAAAGCTACCATGAATACGAACAAACTACGGGTGACAAATATTACACTAAGAAATCAATAAACTGCTAAATACCTTAAATGTGAACGTAAATTTTGACCAATCCTTCCCTTGCTTCAAAAAGAAATCCCAAACATTTCTCATGCATTCAGGCCTCTCCTGGGTAATGTGATCAGACGCTCGAACTGACTACTATGCAGCGATTACAATATCTGCCACTTTCTATATTTACGCTCTACGTGCCAATTAGATGAGTGGGCAATGTTTCCTAATGATGAAAATGCTGCTTTCAAATGCGTGCTTCTTTATTGATTTCTGAGTTCTGAGTTCATGTACAATCGGTACTGTATGTGCATTGCACTTGCCTATTATTGCATTATTTTTGTGAGGTTACTTTTTATGTACAGAACCGCAAAGCTGAAGTGTTCATTATGTTCTGAATGCATGTATTGTATCCTGTAAAGGTACAGAGGCCCCGTCAGGCATTTTTTGCCTTTACCCTCGGTGCCTTCTTAGGCACTGTCTGAGAAAATTAAATGGATAAATAAACCAAAGGTTTGAAGCTCACGGTTGCATGAAGTGTAAACCACGGCGACGTTTCCACGACAACACGATAACCGAACTTGTACGTAAGTGCCTTTCTCTTCAATGCACACGTATTGAGGTATCCCACCGTTAAGGCTGGTGTGCAAACCGTAGTTAGTAAAGCCAGTGAAGACAATATAAAATGTCAGAAATAAATGCTAATAATAATATTGTTCCTACTCAGATCGGGCGGAACCAGGAGGAGAGCGCTGAAAAAAGCGCTTATGTAAAATGCAGCCCGCATACGCAATCTTTGAATCGTCCAACACGTTTACGTAGCCGTTAGCGCAATTACCCAGAATACTTAGCGCACTAGAATAGTTAGCGCAATTAACCAGAACCAGTAATACTAATCGTTATATTCGCACTCAGATTGGTTAGAGCCAAGCGTAGCACGCTGCAACAAGCGCTCATGTTAATGCCCCCCATACCCAACCATCGGAGCACCTGACAATTTTACCCAGCCACTAGTGCATCTAAGAACCCAACACATCTGTCTAGACGTCGTTTCACCACACATATCCACACAGAACTCACCCTAAACATTCAACGAAACGAAGCAAACACGGCAGAAACAACGGAAGTGTGCGTGGTCTCCACGCACCGACTCATTGCACTAACGTGGGGAGTGCCGAGTGCTGGCGCCACCCGTCTAGCTGAACGGTCCATATGGTGGCGGAAAAACCACCAGTTTTGATGTGAACTTGCGGCTGCACGAAAGGATGTGAGGTGCCTCCCGCCAACCGACGGTTGTTGTGAACATTGTGAACCCAACGTGGATAAACGTGCGACGCACTGCAACGTCTCCTACAGGGAACGACCTTTGAGCCGACGTAGTGCGCCAGCGAACTAACGCGAGGCCTAAATGCAGTGACCGTAAACAGAGAGTGGCTCGTAGTGGGAAACAATGTGGTTCCGCCTCTGCGAGCCGGTTCAAGGTAGGCATTGCACGTTTTTTATTGTAACCAACATTTTGGGTGACGTGTGGTCCTTGCAGTGTTAAATTAAACTCAGGGTTTTCCGCGTAACGATACCGGCGATTCTCCGCCTGTCGAGGCGAGCGTAGTGCATAAGAGCGGGCGCCTGTCCCGGAACGTCATTGGGAAGGCCGAATGGTGTCAAAGCAATGAGCAATCCTCGCGGGTCTCGAGCGGAATGGAAAGGTTTCGCACTGTGAACAGCGATGGAAAAGTAAGCTAGCCAAGCTAAGAGTTTTTGTAACGCTGTATCCCTGGCTCATTCTTTGCGGGATACGCTGAAGTCGGCGGAACAAGCGCCGCAGAGCCGATTCTCTTGAGAAGTACGAGCGGTGCCCACCGCGCCTCCTACGTGGTGGATGTCGGCCGTGTGCACCTAATTGATTGATTGTAGGGTATTACGCAGGTGATGAGGCGCGACGTAGTGGAGGGCGCCGTAATAATTTTGACCACCTGCGTATCTTTAACGTGCGCTGAAATCTTGTACATACAGGCGTTTTTGCTTTTCGCCTCCATCCGAAAAGCGTCTGCCGTGGCTGGAAATCGAACCCGCGTCCTCGTGCTCAGCAGCAGAACGCCTTAGCCACTGAGCCACCGCGGCGGGTACCGCGTGCACCTGGCGTCCGCATTGGTTTCACTGGTTAGGTAGAGTGTCGGGACGCCGTGGGGGAGGTCGACACAAAGAGCTCTCCATGCGCTAGGCGGGGGCAAATTGAACCAGCAAGTGGCATTTGCGGGAGCATTCTGTGGGGTCGGCGGACGTCTGTTTTGTTTGGCAGCGCTCGAAAGAATGTTCATTTAGCGGACTCGTCACAACGACGGGAATGTTTACGCAACTTAAGGGGGAGATAGAGGGAAGCGCCGGGTGGGGGGATGTAAAAGCGCTAACAAAACACTACACAAGGGGAAAAGAGGGCGTAGGAAGAGCACTTTGAGAAGTTGGTAGCTACAAGTGTGGCACTCCGTTGCGAACAACACTTCGTCTTGACCTCCGCGGTCTTGACAAGCTAGTCAGCGGAGGTGTCTGGGGTGAAAGTGCAATTTCGAAAAGCATTAAATGTATATTCGGTCATTACAAAACTTCGAGCACAGAGTGATAAATGCCGCGTCATTACAATGCCGTTTCTTTTTCTTTTTTTCTCTTCGGCTGTGCAACACGCGACAGTAAGTGTTCAAGTAGATTGAAAGAGCTCTGTTATCCCTGTAAGGCCGGCGCTTCCGTGGACTCATGGGAAACATGCCAAGAGGTGGCGCCAAAGTCAGTGTTTGGGTAGGGAGCCTACATGCCGCCGGCGGCATGTAGGCTGCCTATGTTTGGGGAGCAAGTGCAAGCGAACAGCGCAACTTTGAATACCTGGTAGACTTCATTGTTTGCAAACGGTTACATTATTTTTTCGTCGCAGTGAGGTGTAGTAGTAAAGATCTTACCAAGATACCTTGTGTTTTCGATGTACGTGTTTTAATGATGCAGCGTTTTATGTTGCGTGGTTATTTATGTTTTTCGTAGCATATTTGTATGTATGTGATTGTTATGCAATAAATTGTCTGTGTGCAGAAAACGCATCTTTCACGTGTTTCTATTGAAATGTTCGAAAAAAAAAAAACAGAATGACGCCCAAAGCGGTTACTCGACACTGCTAAAATCAAATAAATACGGGCGATGAGCGTTATGGCAACTCCCAAATACATAAAAAAATTCCCCCTCAGCGCTTGTATAAAACACCTGAAAGAGAGCAAATATACCCCGTCATGCAGTTGAACCGCACTCCCACGCGCCTCCCGAGAATTCCTAGTGGGAGGAAATAATATACTTCCAATGCTCGGTTTGAAAACTCTCATTTTAGTGACAGTAAAACATTACTCCCGTATACCATAAAATAAACTGCGGAAATACTTGGAATATGGCGATACTCCCATTTACTCCCATTTTGGCGTATTTGTCTTCTTAATGTACAATGATTATCTGAATTCGACAGCTGTCATTACCATTATTTTATGGCGTGTTTATATATTTGAGAGATCGATACAAAACCTGCGCGTGGTATTGTTGCGTTCTAGGTGTTTTATACTTTCGGGTGCCTATATTTATTGCTACTGCAATTGCCTCAATTCTGCATCCAATTCTGTCAATGAAAGAATTCAGCAATCACTTGTCTGCGCGAGCTATGTAAGTCATTGTCACCTGGATCCTTTCGTATTTTGTTATTGCTTTTCCGAATACAATCTTTGCTGCTTTTAATCGCAATTGTAAACAGTCCATCATTTGTTGTATTATGTTTCCAGATCTTGGTCTGGCAGTTTGCGACGTGCCATTGCTATATTGTTTGTCTAACTCTCGTGTAGGTCAATATATATTATAGAATAAGAGTTGATTGGACTTGTTTTCAATGCACCGTGCACCTGCCAACGTCGGGGCCTACGCTCCGTCAAGCCGTTTTTCCTCGGTCTTTTCCGCAGGCCTCCAGAATTATGCGCCCTGTGATGCGAAATAAACGATTATATTCTAGATAGAACTCATGCGCTGCTCTAAACTTATTTTGTGCCTTATACGTTTCTCCTCTGTGTTCGCATCGTCAGCAGTGTTTTTTTTTTGTTTCATCCCTATTGGCCTTAACCTACTGCTACTCAATGTTTCAAACGTATACTCATCTGTAAGCAG